>WBNQ01087568.1:44403-112599 GCA_013401375.1 Spizella passerina
TCCATCATATCCAGAAATAAACTGCATGCAATAGAAGGACTAAAGTGAAGAGGCATATATGTTAAGTATTTTTATTTCCAGTGTTCCTTCACAGTTAGTGGATTAACTCACCCTTCATTCCCTTTTTACTCATTCAGATCTTGACTCTTTTATCCTCTGCTGGCAAATTGAAGGTCTGCCTTGTGGTCAGAGGTCACTGAATTAATCACTTTAAACAAGAGATTTGCTGAGGTTTCAGAATTTCTAGGGTGACCTATTTCTCCTTTCTGTTTTCCACAGCTTTCCCCCTGTTGTTTGTAAAGGAAAAATCTGTGGAACAAGATCAAGAGTCATAAAGTGCCAGGAAATGAGTGGTCTTGTGGCCCAGCTTACAGGAAAGTGAGTGGCTCATGTTCCCAAGCTGGGATAGCTGCCTTGGCTGCTGACATCTCTCTAGTGCCAGGATCTGGCTGCTGCAGTAGAAGGAGGCAGCAGTGTGGGCTCTGTGGCAAAGCACTGGATGAAAAGTTCCCTCCTAATGTTAAAATTGACACTCACCCTCTAGTCCCATAAGTGCAGAGAGAAGAGTTCTACCCAGTTACATGGTTCAACCAACTGGAAATGCAACCTTCTTAATCTTATGCCCAATACAGTTTCCAAATTATCATTATACAAGCATTGGAGTCCTTAGGATACGGTGGTTTTCACAAAAAAAAAAAATCACAAATATAATAATAATTTAAAAAACCACTCTTGACCCAAACTATTTTGGAGACTTTTGGAAATTTTTGGAGCTGTGACCAGACAAGATGAATCAAGAGGAATTTGTGCCTGGTCTGCTACAGAAATTAAGCTGTGACACCTCACTGGTAGAGTATTACAGCGACCTGATGAGGTCTCCATGGTGAGAGAAAAGATGAGAATCTTGTTTCTTGATCAGNAATCACTGCTGCACCTGTTGCATTCCACACCAGCCCATAACAATTGTTTACATTCTTCTTCTGGGGCCTCAGCTTCCCAGAAGATGAACAAATCCCAAAGAAAGGATTTCTGTGAAAAAATGTCTGCGACAGTAGAGCAGTGCTGTTGGGAGAGGGGTCTGGTCCCTTCTGTGGGGACCCTGCAGCTGCAGTGTCTGTGCACAGGGATGTGTGTGAGCTGAACTCCCACCAGGCTCTTCTGGACACTGTGATGTGTCCTCTTTTGTGCACTGGATGTGTCATTTCTTTAGCTAAGCAGCAGCTCTGGGGACAGAACTGCCATCCTGCATGCATGTACCATTAGCAGCATGCTGAATGTGTAAGTCTGCACCTTATCTAGAGAATAGGCAAAAAGAAGAGTATGGTGTATTTTGGCAGCAATTTATGCCACATGGGTAAGAATTTGCCAGTTGTAGGAAAGCCATCCAATTGGTTTTTTCCACTTTCCACTCCAGCTGAATGCAGGTCACCAGTGCAATTGCCAATAGATGTATGCTTGGGCACTGTGGAAGGAGAGAGTTAGCAAGGGTCCTGGATCTTGTGGTCAAGAACTGTCCTTGGGTGTCCAAAGGCTCCAAGTACCTCATTTATTGACTTGCTCAGTCCAGAGGCTTCCCCTTTTGCTGCCATCTTCTCTCTTCTAACATAGAGAGGGCCAATTTCCATATGCATTAACATTCCAGGGGCATCACAGGAGCAGCAAATCCTTTGAAGGGTAGAGAAACTCTTTCAAGCTATTTCCCCTTGGAGCTGATTCCAAGGCAAATCTGCATCTGAACAACTGTTCAGTGACTAATGCAGGAATTGTACCTTGACCAGTTGCAATATTGCACTCGGGATTTTTTTATATTCTGCTTCCACTGAACCAAATAGGATTTAAAGAAGTGCTGTAAGATTTAGTGAAATGAGGGTTGTGTTTGGAGCCAGAGCTCAAGTGCTTTCCCTTCTTTTATGGTCTATTCGTATATAGGGAACACACTTTAAAAATAGAATTTCTCGCTCCCATGCACAGGGGAGCCAGTGTAGGTGGGAAGAAAAGGTCACTGCCTGCTCAGCCCTTGCCCCATTGCACCATTTCACCTGCTGGCATTGCTCTCAGCCACTNGTTTTGCAAGCACCTTCACAGTTTCTATTCCAAAAAATAAATAAATGCAGACTGTGCTGCTTAATAGCATTAAGAGCATCAGTCTGCTCCACTGGCTGGATCTGGATCAAACAGTAGAGATCAAAAAGAATATAAATGCACTTGATGTTCCATCATATCCAGAAATAAACTGCATGCAATAGAAGGACTAAAGTGAAGAGGCATATATGTTAAGTATTTTTATTTCCAGTGTTCCTTCACAGTTACTGGATTAACTCACCCTTCATTCCCTTTTTACTCATTCAGATCTTGACTCTTTTATCCTCTGCTGGCAAATTGAAGGTCTGCCTTGTGGTCAGAGGTCACTGAATTAATCACTTTAAACAAGAGATTTGCTGAGGTTTCAGAATTTCTAGGGTGACCTATTTCTCCTTTCTGTTTTCCACAGCTTTCCCCCTGTTGTTTGTAAAGGAAAAAANTCCACAAGCATTAACAGCCTTTTACTGGATTACTCTACTTTCTGTCCCACTCCACCTTTGATCTCCACTACACCTTGAAATATTGCATTTAAAATGTAAAATAAAAAAAAAGAACTAATTCCATTAACTCAAAATAGGTCGCTAATTGACCTCTTAATATGGTGTATTTAACATGACACCATACTATTTTCATATGTAAATGGGATGATTCTTAATAATTCAATGCTTCTATTTCTATTCTGTAGAATACATCTTCAAGGGAGTCGGGAGAACGTTGTGAATTTCTGTCATTTATCACTCTGCCACAAAAATTAAACTGTGGCTGCCAACATGAAACAGTACATCTTACACCTGCCTTCCTGTGCTTTGCTGTTGCAATGCACAACTCCAAAACCTGTGTGCTTTTCTTATAATAAACATATTGGAAACTTGAATGTGAACATACTTTTTCCTAATCTGTTCAGCAGTAGGAAAAGGAGGGTGCTGACAAACAGCATTTCTCATCACAGGATCAGCTCAGACTCACAGCTATTCTGGGGAATGAAATGTACACAGAGCAGAACTTGTTCCTTTGATTCCATGTTGGGCTCAAATGCAGCATCTCCCCTCTCCCCATGGAAGCCCATCCCCTCCAGCCCCCAGTGACACTTCACATTTAATCTAAACCCTCTCAGATTAAGCAGGTGTGTAATTTACTCCCACAGTGAGGTCCATTGCAGTTGTGGATATGATGTAGAGGAGAGTTTGTTTAAACAGTGTTAAGCCTGCAAACCTGCATGGAAAAACCCTGGTCTGGGCTGTCAGCAAAGCCTTTAATGTGCATTCAGTGTTGCATTCATCTGGGATCTGTGTATGGTATTGATTGATGTTTTCTTACTGTTTGGAAGATAAAAATATTTAACTTAAGAACAACTCAGTTGTGGGAAGGGCTTTATATAGTCATCACAACATGCTTCTGCTGCTGCTGTGAGTGTAGGAGGCAGGGTAGTTTTCTACCACTTAACATGTAAAGTCTGACATATTTTAAGAACATGATCAAGCTGCAGCTTTAAAAATCACTTTAAACATAAAAAACCAAAGAAATAAATCCATAGTCTTTTGACTATTTCCCTCAGCTAAACTATTTCAATATGCTATTTTTACTTTTGTTATTTCTTTCTGCCTTTGGCAGCACAGGTCTTTTCAACCAGATAGGGTATAATGGACCATGAAAGCAGGATACATCCTCAGAACCCAAATGTCAGCAGCAGTTAAGGTGAACTGCTTCATTCCAAGGTGCAGTGAGTTACCTTGTGCTTCACTGGAAACCTCAGCCCTGGTGTGAGAGAGGAACTGGGAAAGGAGGGGTTCTTCACAGGGATGGGTTGTGACAGCCCTCAGGCCACTGGTGCCTCCTCGTTCTATGAAATAACAGCTTTGCTAGAGAAATACAAGGGAAAGTATCATTGCCAGATTTGCACTATTTGCCCCTCTCACAGACTGTGTATTTTACACAGCTGACAGTGCATTTGTTACAGCCTACCTTCATTTGTGTGCCAGCAGGACATACTGGAAATTGTGCATCCAGACCAGAGGATTTCTTAACCATAGGCCTCTGACATCTGCTGCACACTTGTTACATGGCTGGAACATGAACAGAGCTTTTAATTTTGCTCTTTGATTTTTGCATTCCTGTTTTTAAATGCTGTTTGTGTAATTTATGCCTTGCAAGCCCACAGAAGTTTGGTGGAAAGGAACTTCTTTATTTGAACTCTCTGAAGTGCAATATTTCTCTTGGCTTAATTTTTCCCTCCTTCTAAGCTAATGAATTATCATCTGACAAATTGGATCTGTTCTTTTCCAGCAAGTTATTTGAACACATACTTGTAACTGTTTTTAAGAACAGTACAGCTTTCAGATAACTTCATTGTTATTTTATGTGCCAGATGTGGTTTGTTTTCCACAGTTGGAGTATTAGAAAAATGTTGCATAACCACAAACATCCATCTATTCTTTTACAATTAGAAATTAAAATCTACAGATAAAAGGTAAGTGGATAATGCAGAATCCAACACTGCCTTATTTCACTTGTCTCTTTATGCTGAAATGAGTTCAGGCTTGCAGTCACCTCCCTACCAAAATACAAGCTCATTGCTCATCTTCCCTGTGCCTGGGCTTCCCCTGCCATCCTGCTCCTCTGCACTCCAGTGACTGCATTTCACTTAACATGCCCATTGACCAGAAGCATCCAAAGAAATCCTTCTTTATTCAAACCTTCAAAGCAAGTTCAGCAAGCCTTTTGGCTACTCTCCACTGACTGTGTCACCCACATTAGCAGATTTACTTTTGATATTTAGAGTTTCATTAAAAGCTGGGATGTGCCCTGAATTTTATCCATATTCTGTGCAGCCTCTGTTTATTTCTTTCTTTTGGGAGTTGTTACACAGAGGAATAGCTGGTGTCTCTAACTTTTTATCAAGTGCCCTGAATATCACTCTGGGGGCTGTGGGATGAACCCATGGAAGAGTTCCCCTGGCTCTGCAGTAAGATTGTACACTATGAGACTCTCTTTCCCTTCAAGCAGGTTAAATGCAAACAAACTCATTTAACTCAGTGGGATCCAACAGGGCAGCCAGCATCTGCATCCAGCTGTGAGCTCTGTGAGGTCTGGGTGACACTGACTTTCTTCAAAGGAAAGGACAGAAACAAAATGATTTTACAAATTCCATGAAATCTGCCTTTGCAGATGATGACTGGAAAAACAGAGGTACCAGTTTGGCAGAAAGCTAAATTTACTCCCGAGCTCCACAATAACAGCAACTCATCTTTCTTTGGGAATTGCTTGTCCATGTGTATGTGTGTGCAGCACTTGTGTGTTCCCTCTGCAGAGTGTCCTGTGCCACCAGGGTAGGCACAGGGTGGAAAGGCTGCCATGGTCCATGCTTCAGCTGAGGACAAGGGGAGGTAGCCCAGTGTGACATGCAAAGCCAGACAGTGCAGAAATTGCAATTACTGATGAGCCAAATCTGCAGAAACCTTCAAAGCATGCTTGAAACATTGCTGATATTTTAATTTTAACGTTTTAATTAAGTAGATGATTTATGTATTCATGCTGTAAGTACTTTATGATCACTGACTCTGCAGTCTTCTGGACTTCAGACCTCAAAGAGATAGAAAAGGGAACACCCCACACACAGGAGAAGAAGAGTCTTCTTCAGATGACAGGACTCAATATTTTTCTGGTTTATTTTTAGTTTTATAGATAGAATTGATCAGGAATTGACAGACCAAGTCATTATGGCTTCAAAAAGTTTAAATGTAAGCCACTTTGGTATTAGAAGAATACTTAGGTACATATGCAGCATTTTCTGTTTTCAAGGTGCCACAAATGTTAATTAACAAATGAATTTTGCTTGCCTTAGCTAGAAATGTCCCCTGTCAGTCTTGGACTTTCCCCCAAAGCCAGCAGCAAAGGCCTTTATCATAAGTGCTGCAGCAGCACTGGGCACAGATGGTGTCTTGACTGAGGGGACATGATGCAATAAAAAGCTTTATAGATAATGAAACCCAAAGCAGGACACTGAGAGGAGACTGGACACTCTTACAGGAAGTTATGGATTTCCCAGCCCATGCTGCCAGCAGGCAGCGCCTCACAGGCAGCTCTGCCCACCCAGCACAAACCCAGGCAGCTTCCCTGCTCCTCACTGAAAAATCCCACAGGGATTTCACCTCGTGGGCTCCTGCCCCTCAGAGGGTTGCTGGGATGAGCCTGCAGAGTGGGAGTGGAAAGCCTTGCACACTGCTGAATTCCATACCCTGAATCTGCTTACCCAGGGATAGAAAGGCTTGGAGAGCTTCACAGCCAAGTGCCATAGGTGGTCTTTCCTTGGGGAATATACAGCCTGGAAAATTTATGGGATGGAGCTGCTGTGAAGGGGGGTTCTCAAACAAACAGGTTCAATGTATTTTAGCTTGTCTGTGCAATGTTCTAATGTAACCACTCACAGTTCCTCAGTCTCTAAACTATGTTTCATCAGTAATTCTGAGGTATCCTATGGGGACAGCAAAATACAGGAATCATGTCTTGAAAAGGAACCAGAGCTTCAAATCCCTTTATTTATCAAAGATATTCTTGGTGACAATGTAATGAAAGACTAGAAGGAATCAAAATCCCAGAATAAGCTAAATTGGAAGAGACCCAGATGGATCATCGAAGTCCAACTCCTGGCCTTGCATAGAACAGCCCCAGGAATGGCAGCCTGTGCCTGACAGCATTGTCCAAAAGTTTCTTGAGAGCTTCCTGAGCTCTCACAGGCTCAATGCTGTGACAGCTTCCCTGGGGAGCTGTTCCAATGCCCAGCCATCATCTGGGTAAAGGACTTTTTTATAATATCCAACCTAATCCTCCTCTGAAAACTTCAGGCCATTCCCTTGGATCCTGTCACTGGTCATCAGAGAGGAGAGAAGAAAACAGTGTCTGTTCCTCCTCTTCCACTCACAAGGAAGTTGTAAGTGCAGTGAGGTCTCCCCTCAGTGTCCTCTTGCCCAGGCTGAACAGACCAAGTGATCTCAGCTGCTCCTCACACGGCTTCCCCTCAAGGCCCTGCATCATCTTTGTGGCTTTCCTTTTTATGCTTTCTGACAGTTTAATCCCTTACACTGTGGCACCCAGACCTGCCCCCAGCACTCGAGGTGAGGCTGCCCCAGAGCAGAGCAGGACAATCCCTCCCCTGCCCTGCTGGCCATGCTGTGCCTGATGCCCCCCAGGACAGGGCTGGCTCTCCTGGCTGCCAGGGCACTGCTGGCTCAGGCTCAACTTTGTGTCCACCAGGTCCTTGCCAAGGAGCTGCTCTCCATCCTCTCATTGCCCAGTCTCTACATCCAGGGTTGCCCCATCCCAGGAACAGAATCCAGCACTTTGCCTTGTTGAGGTTCATGTGGTGTGTGAGTGCCCAAACCTCCAATCTGTGCAGATGTCTCTGCAGGGCCTCCCTGCCTTAAAGGGATCAACAGCTCCTCCCAGTTTTGTGTAAACTGCAAACTTCCAGTCCCATGTCCAAGTCATTTACGAAGATGTTGAGGAGCATAACAAGGATGGAGCCCTGTGGAACCCCACTAGTGACAGCTCACTGGTCTGGTGTCACCTCATTCACTGTGATCCCTTGTACCCAATCCATGGGCCTGCTGCTCACCCACGGCTTGATGTGGGGAGCACAAGGACATGGGGATCACTTACAAGCAAGAGAGGACTGCCCCAGTGAGGGAGGGCAGGGTCTGTGGCTGTACAAAACTCAAGAGTGGGGCTGGGAGCCACAGAGGTGCATCCACAGAAGGTGCATGACAAAGTCAGACTATAGGAAAATTATTTCAGTGAGACCAGTTTCAGTAAGAGGATTGGCAGACTCAAGGTGAGGCAGAGAAGAAAGAAGATGGAGAAACAGGTTGGATCATGAGGTAATATTCTACAAGAAATTATTCTGCTTGTGCATTTCTTTATGTCTCCTTTATAATTCCATGCCAGCATACCATATAGGTAAATCTTATTTTCCCAATTATTCCTGTTGGCTCTGCATCACTATAATTGAAGGGTTCTGCTCTTCTCTCAGCATGAGCTCACTGAGAACAAATTGCTCTTACAGAGGAGCTGATGTGTGAGCACATGCTGGGAGGTCAGCCCCTGGCACAGGACCAGCTCTCAGGGAGCAGAGAGCAGGCATGCCACTTCTAATTACATGACTTCTTAATGTCCTTATCTCTGGGGGAGAAAAAACGTGCCTTCAACAGGACATTTCTTCCCCTGGTCTCAAAATGCTCTCCAGAGGTGGTGGTATCTACTCACAGTTAGAACTGGACACAGAAATTCATCAATGTCTGTCCATTCAGATCTGAATCACCACAATCTTTTCAAGAATGTTAGATGGGAAGAGGAGGGAATGAAAAGACTGTTGCCCATAGCATCTGCCAACAAACCTGCTTCTTTTTTTTACCATCTCACGTTTGGAAAACACATTAACACCTCACAATATCTCATTGTGGAAAGCATTTCTAAGACTCAGTTTCATTATTCTGATTCATACCACTACTGCAATCATGCTGGTCAATGAGTTCCTTGATTCTAATGCTAACTGCCAGTGTCCCACTAGTTGACTCAATAGAGAGAATTACAGTTACTGGTCAGTGTAGTGGAACACTGAATAATCACAACTGTTTCAACCTTAAAAAAAAGGCTTTAAGGAGCTGAGATAAAGCACAGGATTAAGGAAACAGGCTGATAAAATTATTATAGACAGGACCTGCATTTTCATTCTGACCAGCACTTTGCAGTCAAACACAACACCTTGTGTGTGGTATATGACAACACTTAATTTTAAAGAAAAGTTCCACTGGGCAGGTAAGCACTACATTGAATTAAAAGGTGCCTCTCGTTTCCTATAAGATTTAAAATTATTAACCTAGGAAAAATAATTGCCTGACTGCAGAGAAATGATACATAAAGCAAAGTCATAAAGGCATTATATACTCTGTGTGTATATTTAAATGTTCCCTTGTTACCCCTGATTACAGCTTGCCACATCAACAAAACACCTGGTCTGGTATTTTTCTTACATTGAAACCTCTTGGCCAGTTGGAATTTTTATCTGAAAAGCAGCTGAAACCTTTGTTTACCATCTCACAGGACATGTTGTTGCAGTCTCGTGCTGAAGATCTTTTTTAATGACATGCTTGACGGGACTGCACGGTGCATGTTCACCAGCTTTCACCTTCACTATTAATAACAGCACAGCTCCTACCTGAAATGTCTTCTATAATTGTGTAATTACACAGCTCATTTACCCAATTGTTAAGCCAGGAGTCTGATTAAATATTAACAACAGCTTGGTTCTCCTAGTGTCATTAGTTGGAAAGCAACCCTGTAATCTCAGGTAACCCATGATGGTAATTATCCTTCACAGCTCCCCTCAGCTGAAAATCCAGCACAACCAGAGCAGATGAGGTTGCTGGGCAGAAAACACATCCCCGCTCTGTTCCCCCTCACCTCAACACTACCTGAGCCCTGTCCTGTGTTTGTGGACTTCCCATGACAAAGAACAGGTACAGAGCACTGGAGAGGGTGGCACTGGCTGGATTTGCTTCTTTAATCCCATGCTGCATGTTGAGAAATTGCAGCCTGGCTTCTAAAGTAATTTGTTACTTTAAATCAAAGAAGGGGAAGTTTGGTTTGTCCCAAACATTCTTCCCATGGAAAACAAGGGGAAAAGCAGAGCATCCCAGATTGTGACGAGCTGTGAGTGATGCTCCTGCATGTGGTCTTGCATCAGAGGGGCACATGCCCAGGGAATATACCAAATTATAGCTGACCTAAGATGAAATGCATAAACCAGGAGCAAGCTGCACTTCCAATGCACTCTGCATGGGAGTATCACAAGGCCCTTTAAAATAAAATGTTGCAGAAGAGAGCATCAAAATGCTATAAACAACCCAAAGCAATGGCAAACAGATGTTCAGCTGAGCCCCCTGAGGAGGAGCCCTGTGTGCTGCTGCCTACAGCCCTCACCAAACACCTGGGGACCCACCTGGGCTGGGTGGGAGGACACGAGCAGGTACCCTGTGCCTCTGGGATGGGGACATTTGAATGAACAATGGGCATGGGGGATGCACAGGTGTGGGCATTGCTGAAACCGATCCAGAAGAGCCAATTTTCCCAGCTGCTGCTGCGGCAGCGTTAACAGACCCGTGCCTGGAGCAGCAGGCCTTTCCCCCCATTAACATCCTATTAGGATGAAAGGAGCACTTTATATCTCCCGGAGTTATTGCTTCCAGCCTGTCTGCAGGCTCAGGTGAGGCCGTGCATCTGGTTCAGGTTTTCAGCCTTTCCGCTGCGGTGGGGAGGCCGGGACCATGATTTGTGCGTGAGGAGAGCCGGGCTGGAGGCGGCCGGCACAGGGAGCGGGGGTTGCCGCTTATCTCGCTGGGACAGCGAGGGGCTGGCGCTTATCTCGCTGGGGCAGGGAATGGGGGGTTGCCGCTTATCTCGCTGGGACAGCGAGGGGGCTGGCGCCCATCACGCCGGGCCAGCGCTGCCAGGGCCGTGCCCGCCCCTCGGGCTGCCCTGCCGGGGCTCAGCGCGGCCGGGCCCGCGGGCAGCGGGGGAGGAAGGGCCGGGCTGTGCCCTCCGGGACCTCTCCCAGCTTTGGGCAGCGAGAGCAGCCCCGGGAACCCCTGATCCAGCGCTGCTGATCCACTCAGGCTCCCAGCGCGGCTCTGCCAGGTGATAGATCTGAAATAGGATTTGCAGGATCAGAGTCAGAAATCAATAAACTCCATCAGCTAGGATCTAGCAGCTGCCTGAAACAACAGGTTACAGCAGCTGATAAATACTTTAAGGTGGAGGAAATGAATTAAAAGTAAGACCAAAATATGATCATAAATCATGCTCTCCAGCTGCTAACACTATATGGGGAACAAAACCTAGGAAATAACCACATTCAGGTATATCCTTTAAAACACAGGTAGCACAACCTCTCCAAGGATTGATGCCTTTATAGGGAGGGCAGGTTATGCTACAAGTGACCAAACAGCTCCTTATTTAAGTTTTAGCTGCTGGGTTCTTGTGGTTCAGAAAGCTGAATTATCAATTCCTATATTCTTTCTGAAATCCACTTCAGAAAATCCTCATCCACCCCTCTGCAGTAATCTTTCTCTTATACTTGTACCAATTGTGTAAATAAAGAATTCAGTGAAACACTGAAGGTCCTCATAACTCTCAGCCTCAGCAGGGATTTTTTGGAAGCAGAGAGAATGTTTGGGCTCGCCTCTCCAGCAGGCATCTTGCAGGTGGGATATGCATCAGGAAATGCTGTTGTCTGAGAAGCATTGGGGAACCCTCCATGGCCTGTAGAATATCAGCTGAGGCTCACCTCTCCTCCATTTTCCTTTGCAGCCAAAGCTATTAAAAATGAGTTCTAAGCTAGCACATATATTTAATATAAACAAGAAAGACAGAAGACCAAAGTGTCTGAGAGGCAGGGGTGGCCAATGAGGCGAGCCTGGAGATATCAGAGGATATCAGAGATATCTTCCATCCTCCAGGACCAGGGTGGGAATTTCTCAAATTCTCCAGCCTGGGCTGGAACAAAGCACTGGGACCTGGCTCTGCCAAGGCAGGCTGGGGAGAGGCCAGAAGCTTCCCTCTCTGTGGAGGTGTAGCCTCCAATCCTGCAAGGGGGAGACGCAGCAGGCTCTGAGAAGAACTGACTTGTCATTAATTTATTAATTTGTTACAGCATGCAGGTGCCTGTGTGGCTGCATTTTCCCCTGTGTGGCACAGGTCACACACAGGGACTGACTGCAGCACCTGTGGGCAGCAAATGTGGAGCTGCAGGCTCATGTGCTGCTTTCCCACTGGAATCACATGGAGAGTCAGGGCAGTTCTAGCCTTTGTGGGCAGTGGATGAAAAGCACACAAAATATTGGCAATGACACTTGCTTGCAGCTGTGCTTGATGGCTTTAGCAAGCTCCTAAGGACTGCAAGGATCATCTCAGGAAAGGAGGCTCTGACATGGCCACCATTCCTGCAGATGTTTCTGGCTCATTACAGTCTTTGTGCCTTATGCTAAATAAACCACTTAAAATTATTGTCGTTGGTATTTAAACACTTGTAACAACTGATCATCAGAAAACATCCAATAGGCCTTTGATGAAGGATCAGAGAGATCACACATGAAACTTGACTTCTGCAGCACATCACTCACTGCCTTCTGCACTGCTGCAAGTAGCTCTGCTGGAAAATAAAAACACCTGGAGGAATAAATTTGTTCAGTTGAGGCTGACCAGAATAAAAGGGTTTTTTTGTTTCCTTCTGCCCTTGCACAGACATTTTACAAACAGTTGTTTTCCACTACAGTGTATTGATCTTCAGCAATACTGATGCTGTGTGCCAGGGGCCCACCTGAGCTCTGGTGGTGCAGAGGCTCACAGAATGGGGCTGCTGCCCTGCAGCAGAATTGCCCAATTCCCCAGAAAGATGTGAGCTGCCATTCAGAGACCCAAAGCAGCACCTGCTCCAGCAGCACGTTAGTTCCAGCCAGCAGAGCTGTGTGATCTCGGGGAGCCACCTGCAAAAGCCCACACAAAAATGCTCCCCAGAAACCTCCCAGCCTCATAAACCTCTCACAGGCCCCCAAAGGCCATAAATCCTGCAGGGTCTCTCACAACTGTTTCAAAACATTTAATGTTTTCCTTCTGCTCTGTGGTTTCACTGCCCACAGTGGGATCTCTGCACCCACCTGATACTGAGGCTGGAAGAGTTTTGCTCCATATGCCAAAAACTGCTGTGGAATGGAGCTAAATTGTCTTAGCTGATGCCTGTCTAGATAAGATAGCAAACCCACTTCCTTATAATATGATTTATTTAAAATTAGACAGGAAAAAAAAGCAATTGAGGTAAGTATTTGAATCAGAATTTCAGTTTCTAATGCCAGGCTTTAAGATACTGGTGGAACAGTTTAATGGCATCAGCTCTGAACTGAAGAATTTGAGTGTGAGATAAGTATGATATTTCTTTTCATAAACATAAAAATTCTGTTTAAAAACCAGCACCCCAAACAAGGAGAAGTAACTTGTAAGGAAAATGCCTCATCCTGTCAGCTCAGCGTGAGTAAACACTGAATGAGTTACTGAAAACAAAACTGATCGAAAATGCGAAGTTCACTGGTACAGGAAAGAAAGCGTAGGAATGTGAACAAACCCAGCTGGGCCATGAAAAGAAAAATGAGAAATGGGAATGGCAATGCAAAACTGGAAGTGCCTGAAAAACCACCTGAAAAAGACTTTGTTGCACAGAAACAGGGAATGACCCCCTTGTTTCTGCTGCCAAACATCTATCAAACGAAGAACATTGATATGTGAGACAGAACTGCATCACACAGAGGGAAACCCAAGCTATAATCTCCATGATTACAGCTGGTTTGGTCCATTCTCAATATTGAACTGTGATTTGGAAGCATTTATGAAGAAACATAGAAGAAACAAAAGAAAAAGAAAGACGGGAAGGTCAGTATGTACAACCCCAAAGCTGTCAACAACCCTCAACCTCACCTCCCACCATTCCTCAGCGAGATGAGTGATGTTTTGTGAGTGGGTGCACTGGGTGAAACATCCTGCACCTCATGAGGAGGTGCCACACAGGAACAGGGCACTGAACCAGGCACTTCTGTCGTGGGCAGGAACAGGCCCAGAGGAAAACAGCCTTGGGCTGTGCTGAAAGAGGAGCCACCAGGAAAGACAAGGTACCACCATTTCTTAAGGATCAGCATTTCAAGTTATTTTATTTAGTACCTTTTATTAATAAGGTAGGAGAATCCTAATGAAATTGGTGGATCTGACAGAAGTTAATTGGTTTAATTAGGGAGATTGGAATACCATGCATGAGACCTAGATGACTTTGTGGGTTTGAATATTAGAAACAGATTAAACTTGGCTGCACCAACTGTTCATCACACACCTGGAGACTCCTAAGTGGAACTGTAGCTTTCACATGAGGACTTACTTGGTTTGACATCAAAAGGGGAGAGATTTAGCTCACAAGAGGATTATGAGCTACCAGCACAGTGAGGCAGTATGGAAGATCAGACTCTAGGACCTGAGAAATTTATTCCTGTTACTCTGAGCTTCATGCACAGACACTCAGGCTTTCTTCTGCAAGGGGCTGGAAAAGCATCACAGTTCCCTGCTGCCCCACAGCCCTCCCAGCAGGCAGAGCTCCCAGAGGTGTTTGCAGGGGCAGCCACTCTCTCCTTGAGTGCCAGCTCAGGGCACTCACACTAACGTGGTGAACGAGAGACAAAGAAATTAAATAATGTGAACCCCTGTACTGCCTCCAAAACCTGGCCAAGACTGTAAGCCATCCTTGCAGCTGGGCAGTGTAAGAGATGCTCTGCTCTTCCTAGCTTGCCACCATCTGCAGAATCCTTCCCCCTCTGCTGCAGCTGGCCCAGGGCTCAGTGGAGAAGGAGAGATCCATGTGCTCCTTGCTCCTCAATCCCAGTGTTTGAGGGCTGAAGTATCCTAATGAACCAAGCTGAGCTTCACATTGATTATTTTAACGTGAAGCCTCTACCAGATTTCACTGGCAAAGCAAATATTCTGTTTCCAGCACTGAGCCATGTTTTTCTCATTTGGGCACTGATGGAGCCAATGGTGGAAGAGCGAGAGGCTCGGTGTGCTTGTAGGTCTCCCCTTCCCTGGACATGCATCTCCCCAAAGGAAAAGGGATTGATTCCACTGTGTGTCCATGATGGCACTTCACTCAACTGTGATGCTCACCACTTGGTAAAAAAAATGCAGGTTTTTTTTGAAAACCTGTATTTTTGAAAACCTTTTGAAAGTTTCTTATACAATGAATGACTAAAAGGGATTTTGCTGGAAAGGATTTCTATATGCAGAGGAGAGGAGGGTACAGATAGAAGGACAACAAAACAGCACACCTGAGAGTACCAACCTGCTGTTACATTTTCATGGCTATTTCTGAAAGTACATTACAATCTTACTCAATTTGAAATCCCTGAAAACACCTCCAGACCTGCTTGTCTTCATTAATTTTCTTACACTGTCTATAAAACATCAATCAATAACCAGTGCTACAGATGAGAAACTCTGTGTGAAGGAGGAAAAACCTAAAGCAAACCATGTGGTCTTTGAGTTTCACAGCAAGAAATCACTGTGACCACCTGTGGCTAGTCAGTTTTCACTTATTAATTTCTATTTGGCATTAGATGCTGCTGTTCTTTGCAGAAACTGAGATTTTTTACACAAATGACAATGAGGAAATTTTTCTGCTTTGTGCCTGAGCAGCCAACCCCCACTGCAGTCAACAGGAACCCAATGAACCTGCACTTGGTGAGGGTCTTGATGAGGGATGGTGCCATGTCTGAAAGAGAACACAGGGAGGGTGGAAAAGCTTCTCACTGACTTTACCCTGAAATGGGGTTCAAGTCTTTTTAAATACACTTTTCTTTTAATTTCCTTCTAAAATACTCTTTTCCTTTTAATCCCTTGCAGTGATTTTAAAAATACATTTTAAAGTTGTATGTAAAATACCTTTTTAGTTATCTTGCCTTCACTCTTAATAAATATCAAGCTCTATAAATATTTTAAAATTTCTTCAGGTCCTCTCATGCTTTTATTGCCCTGGTTTGGTACCTTCTGCAAAATGCAATTTGGTGGGTGAGTCCAGACCAGTCTATTCCAGCTTATTTTGTAATTGTATACAGCAATTACCATCTTTCTCCAAACCTAAGTAAATAAAACTATTCCTTCGATTTCCTCATTTTCCTGTCAGACTCACTTTTCGTCCCATAATTACTTAAAACCTACCAGTGAGGACATTCACTGAAATCCAAGTAAGGTTCTTGTATTGATATTTGTCTTTTGTTTTGATTGCTGTAATCAGCATAAGGAACAGGACTTTCATTGGTTCACACTCAATTTTCTCATGAATTAATTAGAAGAGATAAGATACATTGCCTCATAATTCACTTAATTTTCCCTTCTCACCATATCCTCCCATAACCTTGCCCAGCGCTGTGGCTGTTGGCTGGCAGGGGCTGGTTGTCACATGTCACATCACGAGTGGAGAGGCTTGCAGATAGAATACTATTAGCTGCCACAGAAATTCCCAAAATGTCTCATTTTTAGTGTTTGCAGGATCTGCTGCCTAAATCTGCTGCTTTAGTGCTTGCAGCCCCCGCTGCAGGGCTCCCCTTGCAGGCAGCCCTGGCTGGGGCAGCAGCAGCCCCTGCCCAGGCTGTGCCAGCTGAGCAGCCCTGGGCAGCCACAAACTCCCTGCCAACACCAAAAACCTGCCTGGAGCAGGGGCTGCACAGGGAGGCACAGGATGGGCTGTGCCTGGCTCACCTGGAGCTGGCAAACCCAGGGGTGACCTCAGCCCCTCCTGAGTGAATCCTGCTCTGGAGACACATCTGCCTCTGAGGCTGTGAAAATGTTTCTAGTGTATTTTATTAATATTCCACCAGCTGAGTTATGGAGCAGCTCAAAGTTCTCCCAACCAATTACAGCTCTGGCCATTAATGCAGCAGGTTATTAAAGCCAAGTGAAGAAGGAAGGGGCTGGATTTGCCACACTGCTTTATTTCTCAGAAGCTTGGTGTTTAGAAATAGACTAATCACTTCCACTTGCCAGCAAGCAAAGCATTCTCTGCTCCGTTGTCCGAGTCTTTAGAAGCATTTGGATACATTTAGAGGTTTATTAGAATAGAGTTTGCCTGTTCAGAGCAGGATGCTGGGTAGCTGTGCTGAGCTGATCATATATATGAGTGATATAACAGGCAGAAAACTTGAAAGGTGAAAAAGTGAAGGATGAGAGACTTGGAGCTTCATTATAATGCCTTTTCTTTTCCTGAAGAGTCCTGTTGCCAAACACTGAAGGTTCAATCAATTTTCAGACTTAGCAGTGATTAAATTCTACCATCTATTCTCCATGGAAAAGTACTGCTATGGCATTATGGCAAAGAAAGGATGTTGCAATCAGATGCTGCACAGAGAACTGAACAGTGGTCCCAAAGTTAACTTCACACCTGCAGCTCTCCCTTGCCTCAGGGAGAACTTCTCAGTTCCCCTTAACACAAAAAGATCTGATGTTTTCTTTTGGTTCAAAAGTTGTTCTCAATTGCATTGCAATTTCATGAGAGTAGCTGAACAACAAGACCACTCTGCTATGAATTTTATCCAAAAGTAGTTACTTGCACTCAGAGATCCTGCGTGTGTTGGAGATTTTTGCTGAGTTCTTCTCTAAGCTTTGTTTCTCTCTGCTTACAGTTTACTTTCTTTTTCCTGTCTTAATTTTTCCAGCCTGGTGTTTTTCAAAATCACTGCCATTTTTCAGGGACTCTGAAAAGATATTGAGCAACAAACCCCTAAATTTTCTTTTGAGTGAGAATGAATCCTAAAAAACTTCATGAGCTGGAAAGCTTTAAAACAGAAAATGCTTCCCTATGCCTCATGTCAACCATATCTCCTAGAACAAAACCTTATTCAGTGCTGAGTAAACAATAATGTACTTCCCCTCTTAAATCTAACCTGTTGATTTATCATCTTACTTTCCTTGGACACAACTGCAAAAGCAGAATTATTTTTCACAGCTGACAGTGGGAATGCAGAGCCCAGGAGTCAGAGAGCCCCAGAGACCTGACAGTCTTCTTGAACTGCCTGAAAAATGCCTGAAAAATGCAATTCATCTGAACAATGCAGAGAGAAGGCAGAAAAAAGGATGAGCCTAATTGGTTCTGACTATTAAAGTCAGATCTCAAGTTTTCTCCAGAGATGTGTACTAGAGCAACCACTATTAGTGTACCCAGATCCCTTTTAAAAGGGCTAATTTGATCAAATGCTACAATAATTTAAGAATATGACACTGTTAGGAGATCTGCATATGATACTTGACAGAAAAAACCATCAAATGTTTGTCATTGACAGCAAATGAATAATTTGGAAGATGGTACCAGCAGGAGCCAAAGGGAGCAGCCTGGCATACAATGAGGCTTCAGAATAGAGGCTTTGCTGAGCACTAACTCAAACCCAGATCCTATTTATTATGCACAAAATGAACACAGGACAAAAGCCCAAAAGATGAAGAGTTCCTACCATGAAGGTGTGGGAACAGTTTATTACCAAGTGATGGATGAGATGAGGTTGGTGTCAGCAAACCCTCTCGTGCTGCACACAGTGCTCAGTGTTTCCAAACCCAAACCCCTGGCTGCAAGGAGGAGCTTGGTTGGGCAGCATTTCCAGACTGGCCAAGCCTCCCCCAGGGCTCCCATCACACCTGAGGGCAGCAGGAACTGCAGCACTTCCCCTGTGCCCTCTGCCTGCACGTGGAGCTTGCACATGGATCCTCTAAGGCCTGCAGCTTTCTCATTTTTTTCAATCTCTCACCTTACATAAGCACTTCATTTATCAGAAAGAAAGGAGGAAAAATCCATTCTGTGTTGAAATTGACTGCCACCTGCATTGCTTCCTAATGTAAGCAAATCCCAGTGGAAAGGTTTAGCACCAGACCTTTCTGCTGGACCAGTAAATCACTCTCAGAAATATCATTCCAACCTTACAAGTGGTGTTAACCAGCAGGAGTGGCACAGTTTTTAAAAAGAAATTCCAACAATGCAACAATTAATCCAATTTCCTGGAAGAACTAGTGTGACCTCTGCGTATTTCAGTGTTTGGATCAGCCATACATATATTAGCAATGTAATAATAACAGTGTTACTGCATTTTAATAAAAATAATTAGAATATACTGCCCAGTGTGACATTAACATACAAGTTAGAAGTGTTCCAGAGATTTAATCCTTTTATAATCTTGTGTGTGATTGTGTGTGCATGCCTGTATAGACACTGGAAACGCTGTTCTTGAAAGAATGAGACTATTACTCTGTGCAGTCATTGCAGTTCTCTCCTGTAGTGCTGGTATCCCATCCATTTATCAGCCCAGCTGTCTCACAAGGTAAAAATAAAATGGTGCTTTCAGTTTAACAGGCTGTAATCAACTTAAGGAGCAGGGCTGGGCTCTGCTGTACTGGGCTTGGGAGTCTAAAAAGTGTATTAGGAGAGTAGCACATAAAACAGCATAACCCCCCAAAATTCTACTCTAGAAAACTTTGTCTCCAAATATTCATAAAAGAAATTAAAAATAAGTGAGCTTTCAAACAGTCTGCACCAATTCTCTACTTTATAGTTCACTGCAATTTCTTTTAATTACCTTGCAATTTAAATTGGTTGAATCCTAGAGCCAGCTCCCCTTAAAAAAAGTCTTCTTGCAAACTTTGATTAGCTCCAGAGAAAAGAGAGCAGATGACTTTAAATGGCACAGAGGTGGATTTGTTGGCAAGTGTGTCGGGTTTGCACTTAGCAAGGAATTGGCAGATAGCAGAATATGGCTGGACAGGATTCAAACTCCAAGGACTTGGAGCTGAAAAAGGATTTATTTGAATAGCCAAGTATAGGAATGTATTTGCTGCAGTTAAAATTATTAGAAGCTTTTAACTAAAAACATGAAGAAATTAAACTTCCCGTGAAAGGCAAGCAACTGCATTCCTTCAAAGGTATTGTCACAGGGACATTTATTTCTTTCCTCCCTCACTGTGTCACTTACTGCTCCTAGCAATAGGAAAGTTTATGGATCTCCTTGATCAGGTGTATGTTCAAAAGCCAGATTAAACCTGAAGCTGCACAAAATTACTGAGCATTCAGGAAATAAAATGCTTTATTTTTACCTTAAATCAACTGTAGGGGGTAGGAAAAGTAGTCTATTCACTGCATGTGAAAAGTAGGGAGCCTGTAGTCCCAGAGAAAGCAGAGTCAAGGGAGCATGGGCTGTTTCACATGGACAGACAAGAGGCTTGGCCATGGCCTGAAGCAACAAAGCCAGGGGGGTGTGCTGAGAGAAACTCACACTTACTGGAGGGCTGCCAGCTGAAACTAGAACTTTATCTGGGGTTGTGGGGATGTTTTTGTCTCAAATATCATGTTTTCTTCAAAAAAAGTAAAAAAATTGCTTGTGACAGTGCATGAAGTGTCAGCTCACACACTGGAGCCTTGTTTACACTCATGACCCCCACACTGGCAGTGAAGCAGTGGGAACTGCAACAGAAGTGGCTTCCAAAAAGCAAAAATCTCTGCTCTGCTCCTGAGCTGGTGCCAAGCCCTGCTTTGGGCAGGAGGCTGGCCCAGCATCCCCTGTAACCTGTTTTCCTGACACATTCTGCAAAGGAGTGGTCAGAGCAACCCAGTCCCAGGGTCTGGATGATGAAAAAGAGGGGCAGGGTGAGATCTCAGTCACAGTGTGTCTGAACTGCTGCTTTATGCCATCGTATCTGTGTGAGACACTTTTAGGGAACTTCTGTGATTCCATTCTTCAATTCTAACCAGGTGACAGGACATTCTAGGTTTTTACAATGGCACATAAATACCCCACATCACATTCAGCAGCTGCTTTTTCTTGTAGCAACACTTCACTTTTTTTACTCTACTACTTACACTACTTACTCTACTACTTACAGTGTTGCATCTGCAGGAAACTCAGTGAACCATTTTCCTACTTTTTTAGCACAGATACAGCTTTTGATTTCATGTTTATGGACTAAAGCTAAAAGATCTTTTCCTCAGAAAGCTGAACAACCACATTGCACATCTGGCAGCAGCTGGTCTCAGCAGCCAGCACGTGGCCCACCCAACTACCAGCATGTAACTGAGACACCAAAAGGAGAGGACATTGGCAAAGGAATCTGTGCCACTTGGAAAAGCTCATCCCTAAGGAAGCTGAGGGTGCTCCAGACTGAGGAAGCAGAGTCTGAAATGATGGAACAAAGGGGGTGGATTGGAGAGGTTTAAGGCTCCAGGACACTTCCACCAAAGGCCAGTCATACAGAAGCTTGAACTTACCTTCAAAACACTGTGCCAACCTCCATCATCACTCCTTCCCTCACACGTTTCCTTCCCTTTCCTCCACTGAAATCTGCTCTAAGGTCCCTAGAAAGTGCTTGAATGTCTTCATGGCTTGGACCACAATCTGGATTGGCACAACAGCAGAACTATTAGCAGAAAAATTCAAGTAAAAGAGAAAGCATGGACATTTTTAATTCTTATTTCCCTTGGCCAAGCTAAGTAACTCTAGATAAGAACAAACTGTTTGTACCATCAGTAGAAGACATCTATAAACACCATCTACAGCAGTGTAAGTGTGCAGAGCAAGCCTCATATGGAACACTTTGCTCACATACCTCTTTCCTAAAGAACTTGCTTTTTCTGGTTTCATCTGTTTTCTAGATGAAAATGGGGAGTTTCTGCAAAGTAACTTCAGAATGATGTTTCTGGGTTTGTCAGCAGCAAAAATCATTATTCATCCCATAATTTCTAATGCTTACACAGAAAAGTCAATAAAATTAAAAAAAAAATGAAAGGGAGAAAGCTTCCTTTGTACTCGATAGCATCAGCAGTATCACATTTTACACCACCTCTGGTACCACCACGTCCAAAAAATTGCCTAACAAAGCACAAATAGAGAAGTATGTTATTGCCATTTTTCAGGATTTCTTGAAGGCTTGTCAATAAGGTATTAGAAATTCACCCAAGTCTGAAAACCAAGTTATTTTTGCACTGAAATCTCCAGTTTCTAAGAACTTGAAAACTGCAGAATGCTCAGCCTCATAGAGTCATACACTGCACCCCAAACCTTGCATGTTTCCCCACATTGTGCATATATGTGTGTATATATATATATATATATATGTACGTATGTACGTAATCCCAACAAGACTTTTGAGTCCATGGAACATGTCTGCTTGTTTAGAAAAAAGGAGACACATTTTTCTCTGAAACTTGCTTGCAGACTCAGGTCTTCTTCAGTACTCCTCACCAAGAAAAATCATGGCAATTTAATAAAAAGTGGAGAAAATCCTGCAATGTGACAGATCAGCTATAAAAGTGCACACTGAAATGAGGACAACCTTTAAGCCATTACTTTTTTTCATGAGACCAAATTTTTTCTGTGTCATACTCAGCACGCAGAGATTTTCATTTTTCAGAGCTACAGGAATTTGACAAGTAAACCTACTAGAGTTAATAGCATTTTAATCTTTATGCATAACAATCCCAAACCTGTATTGCACAGGTTGGATAATAGTAACTGACAGCTGAATTTGAAGTTTACATTTTGTTCCAAAATAGATGCACGTGTAGGTGGATGTGTTGTAGAAATACAATGTACTACAGGGCTGAGCCTAGATAAGCTGGTGATCCTCAAACATCAGCATCATCTGCATGAAATGGGCAGAAATCTGCTCCTTTAAATACCTGTTCATCCTTCAAAGAGCTCAGTGAATAGTAGATAAAATAAGTATCTAATGAGGTATGACAGAAACTCCGACTGAGCTAAGAAGCAGCAAGCTGAATTTTAATAAATAAATGAAGCAAAACATTTACTGCCAGCAACTATGTCAAGTTAGACATAGGAAACTGTAGCTCTGCAGCTGGAGAAGGGCAATACTCTGCAAGCCAGAAAAGTGATGGAACTTCTCCAGCTTTGGTTATTTATGGTGTGATGATGAAGGAACAACTTTCCATGTGAGGAACGGCTTTAAAGTTGAACGGTGGAGCTGAAAGAGAGACTTAATGAAAAATCAGAGGGGAACAAAACTACAGCTACAAAAACAATGACATTTGGTTTAACAATTTAAAAACATAATTTGTGTGCAAAAACCAGATGTTAACTTGTCCAGCTTCAAGGGAAACAGCAAAGTGTATTTATAACAACCCTTCTGCTGGACAGCAAACACACACCACTAAATGTTGCAGTACATAAAGCTCACTTTGGGCCTCCAAATTTTATCAAAATGAACACAAATGCCAAACAAACATTTTAAACAAAGGACATATCTGTATTTAATGCAAAGCTATTTTCAAAAAACCCCAACCTTTCATAATCTACCCTAATTGCAATAGCCGAAACATAAGAATGCTTTCAGGCTCATAAAAAAAGGCTTCTAATTTTAAACATTTATGAGGACACTGAGAAGTGGCTTAGAAGCATGCTTTAAAACATGTTTTCAGGTTTTAAACTGCTGAAAGCTGAGACCCCTTTACCCATTTGGCCTGGAGAAAGGGAGAGAAGTATAAAAATATGATGAGAAGACTGCACATGAAAATTTCTACTAAAGAAAATGCAGCTGACTCCCTCACTGCAGCCCCTTCCTCCCATCACCACTGCACCTCCCCCTCCAGGGAAAGTGCATTTTGCCTGATGACCACCACCAGACAAATCATCTACATCACTGCCTCTGATGCACCACTGTTTTTAACAAATACCCTTTGAAAATAAAGGTATTTAAAGGGCCACTCTGCCATGGCTGCTGCTGTTCCTGAACAGAAGGGATTCTGTCTCAGTACTGAATTTATATCAGCTCATTTTAAACTATACCTTGGGATGGGTGATTTAATGTTCATTCTAAAAAAAATATCATGATCAAAACTTTTCAATGGTTTTTCCCAACTCATAAAATGCATGCTTTTTGCTGGGAATGAACCTCCCTTTGACACAGTGTAACTATGGGAAGGAGGGATTGTTCTCATATTTCTGTTTCATGGAAAACACCCTACTGTTTGATTTTTAAAGTTAAAAGATTAAGTTGCAGGGGCAAAAAATGTTGCTAAATGCAAAACACTCCACCAAGTTAAATACAGACTCAGTCTGATATGAACCACTGACTTTAAAAATAGCTGTTCCTGTCCAAACATATCAGTGAAAATAAATATGAATATATTGTAACATTATAAATAATGTATAATATATTGTAACATTAAAAGATGAATGTGTNATTTTGCCTGATGACCACCACCAGACAAATCATCTACATCACTGCCTCTGATGCACCACTGTTTTTAACAAATACCCTTTGAAAATAAAGGTATTTAAAGGGCCACTCTGCCATGGCTGCTGCTGTTCCTGAACAGAAGGGATTCTGTCTCAGTACTGAATTTATATCAGCTCATTTTAAACTATACCTTGGGATGGGTGATTTAATGTTCATTCTAAAAAAAATATCATGATCAAAACTTTTCAATGGTTTTTCCCAACTCATAAAATGCATGCTTTTTGCTGGGAATGAACCTCCCTTTGACACAGTGTAACTATGGGAAGGAGGGATTGTTCTCATATTTCTGTTTCATGGAAAACACCCTACTGTTTGATTTTTAAAGTTAAAAGATTAAGTTGCAGGGGCAAAAAATGTTGCTAAATGCAAAACACTCCACCAAGTTAAATACAGACTCAGTCTGATATGAACCACTGACTTTAAAAATAGCTGTTCCTGTCCAAACATATCAGTGAAAATAAATATGAATATATTGTAACATTATAAATAATGTATAATATATTGTAACATTAAAAGATGAATGTGTCAAGAATAAGAACAATTACTACTTTTAAGGTAATTCAGCATTAAAAACCCAATATATGAAAGCAAAGAAACAGCTACAAATCTAAATGTATAGCAACAGATAGTAGGAAGAAAGTTTTGAAAATCCATGGGAAACTACAGTTCTGTGGGCATTTTCTTTTTGTCTTTTGTTATTCTTGATTCCTACTTTACACTTCAACTTCAGGGCAAAGCACCACACAACAAGAAATCACATTCAAAACTATTAGGTGATCAAAATTGCTTTTACTGTTTAAAAACAAAACACATACACAAAATATTGCAGCAGCTTGTGGAATCCCACTCAGAAAGATCAACACTTTTAGACCTCTTCTCATGTTTTCATCACCACCATTTTTGCCTGTAAGTATTAGCCAAGCCAGGCCATTTTAGGAATGACTCTTTTATCACTGCAATCCCTCCATTACAGCTGACCACAAGAAGGAATGAATAGAGTAGGGACACTACTGCTATATTTTTCAGCTTGCTCCCTGACATGCTCTGACTTCTGCTGGAGAATGATGTGATGATTTCTTAGACATGCCTCCATTATGGCTCCCAAAATAATTCAGAGGAACATAAGGCTTTTAGCAGTTTAAACATCAATTTTAAATTGGATTCAGTGGTTTCAAGGACCTTTTCATCAAAACCAAGCTCCACAACTCCACCCTCTCACAGCCTGACAGGCCCAGCCCCCTTGGAGATGTGCTGGGCTCCATCTCAATGGGTGGCAACTCACCTTCAACCCAAAAAGCTACAGGCATGTATGTGAAGCTTTGACTTCTAAAATACAAATACGTTTGCTGTTACCAGGACAGAACTGAACACCAAAAACACCTGCAAGCAATGAACATGTTTGAAGAAAATGAAATCAAGAAATCAAAAATTAGAAGTTCTTAAATTGTAGACTACAAAGCTCCTGAGGGCTGGCTGCATGTATGCACATTTAAGTGACTGAGAGAACTGCATGGAAATATTCATTTACCACAAAATCTGGGAGCACTGTCGGGACCTGAATTCAAGTCAAGCTTTTAATTTCATTTAAGACTGAGATTACTTCATATAAATTTATTTCTGAGTGTAAAGTATATTTTAACTTGCAAATATATTTCATTGAGGTTAATAATTAGTATTGAGTATTTGCTGTTATAAAGTTCCTTAAGCATGAATTTTAAGTACAAGGATTCATAATCAGCTTCCATGTACCCATCTGGAATGATACAGAATAAATACATTTTCTAGTCACCAAAATAAAGGTTAATATGACTTTTTAAAAAATCCCCTACAAACCCAACTAAAAAACCTTTGAAGTGATATATCTGTTGAGTTAGTTTAGCAAGACAGTGAAAGAACAATTTGGTAAGGTAGTTAAGGTTTTTCATAGCATAGCAGAATTGAGCTTCAATATTCACCATTATCAGAAAGTTCAATAATTCCTTGTTTTGATAGCAAAGTAAAAATTGTCCATAAAGTGGAAGGGTCTTCACAATTATGATGACTCTGCCAATGATTACAAAGATCCTCTTTTCTTCCAAATAATTGTTTGCATAAGATGCAGTTATAGCCTGCTTTAGACCAAAATTCTATTTTTTTCCTTTGTGTGCCAAACCCCACATTTTGCATCTCCTTGGAGGCTTCACTACTTCCTGACTGGGTTGGTTCACTTTTAGGTACAACATTGACATTATTTTGATGGTGGAAGTACATCTGTCTCTTTGGTTTTGGAACATTATACAGCTCCTCCTGATGGGCACTGCACTGTGCTAAATGTCTTCTCTCATTGTGCTGTTTCCACACGTGGGTTGTATGTTTGACCAGTTTCTCCTTTGTTTCTCTGCTTTCTTGCAAAACCTCTTCCTTCACTCTTCCCTGAATCTCTTCTCCATGACAGCACAATAAGTGAAACTTCATTTCACCAAAAGACTCTGCAATAAACTGGCATCGACCACATCTGACCTGTAATTTCACTCCTCCCGGGTCATGGAACAGGTCCTCAAAATTGCACTTATTTCCCCTGTTAAAGAAAGGAAATACAAACTCTGTAAGTATTAGCCAGGCAGAGAAGAGGGATAGCAACTTCTGTCCTTACAAGTTCCAAGAAGAGATACAATCATGAAACACTTTTAATTAAAAAAGGGCATTGTTTCTACAGTATCTAATTCATTTGGAAGAGGAAAAAAAGAGAAACTAAATAAATACTAGTAAGGCTGATTAGGGCTAAAAAAAGGAAATCAAATGACACTTCTGAGTTTAAGAATTGCCTCCAAAATTAGCTTTGGCAGAAATAACCTTTTAACAACACCAGCCTTTAATGAAAGGCTGATAACTTTTGTTAAAGTGCCTGATTCAGGGAGGTCAATCCAAATACTTCTAGCACTGTGCTAGAAAAGTGAAAATTACTATTACCAGCAATGTACAAGTAAGAGAAATCTATTTGTTTACAGTGAGTGATCTAGGACAATTTGAGGCAAAACCACCTCCCTTTCCAAGATGGAAACTATGAAATTTTAAAGTTTCTTGCCTTTTTTTTCTACAAGTAGGTAACGTGGTTTAGAAAAGTTTAAATACCTAATTGGCCATTGGAAGCCCCTCCCCTGATTTAGAAGAGCTCTGTAGTTTAAAGGATACACAGGCAGCCCCTGGTTAACACAATCAAACAAGATCTCCTCACACATCCTCTCCTAACGTCTACAAGAGGGACCTCATGACACTGTGTATTTATACATAGCAGAGAGATTACCCAACAAAACAGATAAACTGAATGATTCACTGTGTGACACCTACTAAGACTGACAGAAAAGTACTGGTGTTTCTTAGTCTCAAACCATAAAAGTTTCTGACTGCTGCTCCAGAGAGTGGAGCTCTGAAAAGTAAAATGAGCAGAATGGAACTGCAGTGTTGCAGTGAGCAGTTACATTGAAGCCCTGAGTGTTCTTCAGCGAAAATAAATGCACTGGAGCAAACAAAAAAGGCAACATTTATACTTTATCAAACAATTTCACCTCAAAATCATAATACAAAGGTAAAAGTATGTTCTATCCATCTTAATATAGTGCATGTTAACTTTTCTACTTGGCTGAGTGATTGCAAAAGCAGCATTAAACTCAGGTCAGATTAGCTCACAGCACTCCCTAAAAGGAAGTGGGATAATGATATTTAATGAGGAAAGCAAACTACAGGCTAATACTGAAATATGAATTGGCTTTTGCTTACTGCAATTGGTTCCTTTATCTTCTAGGGAAAACCCCTAGGACAGAAGACAAAGCACTAGCTACAAGAAACCAACTGACCCAAATGTGGCAGCATGTTGGATGTTACTAGATTATATGCAAATTTATTTTGGATATTCAAGTGTCAATAATGATTTATAGTCAGTAAATCAGCTAAAACACACTGGTTTGTCTAATGGATTGACTAGATTCAAATGGAATATTTAAACGATTAAGAACCTCACTTGGTGGAAAAAGCAACAATTTTCATAGTGGTGAGGCTTATTAATTTCCACTGACAACCTGAAATCCAGTTTTCATTAGCATTTAATTAGGAAAAACTCTCACCTCTCTGCAGTTTCTTCTGCCTCTTTTATATTCCTGTCTCTCTGTGAAATATCTTGCACCTGCTGCTCGCTAGTGTAGGGCTCTGTGCTGATAACAACCCTGTGGACTTCTCTGAGGTGCCCAAAGTACACTCTGGCATGGCCAAACACTTTAGCACAGAATTCACAGCACACCAGCTTTTTGGATTTGCCTTCCTTGTGATGAAGCTTCATATGGGTGCTCAGGCTCCCAGAATGCATATATGCCTTCCTGCAGATCCTGCAGCTGTAGGGCCTCCTCCTCGTGTGTGTGTTCATGTGGTCCTTGAGGTGGTGCTTTAAGCGGAACCCGTGGTTACAAACATGGCACCTGTGTAGCACCCTAAGGACAGCTGAACGTGCATTTCTGCTTAGGTCACTTGATTTGGCTGATGGAGCATCACTGTGCTTGGAACTCACACATTTATTGGCGAGTGAACCACTGAAAAATGAGTCCTGCCCACGAGACGGCGTCGCCACGATGGCCGCGGGAGTCAGCGGCGCGAGCGCCTGCACAACCACCACGGGCTTTGGTCTGATGCTGCGGTACCGTTTCACTGCTCCTGCTTTGCTGTCTTCAGGTGCCTCAATATCAACCTTTGCCCTCTCTCTTCCTTCTCTAAGCTTATTAATGATGCATTTCCTTCGCTTGGCCTGAAAAGCCAATAAATCTTCTGGGGCTCTTTTTTTCCTGCCTCTTCTTTTAGAGGTTGCACTGCTCAAGTTTTTAAGACTGTCGACATCATCCTCTTTGCTGGAGGGAGAGAAGGTGTTTTCTCCAATGGATTGTTTGGGGACTTGTGTAAATGATACACCTAATTGCTTATCAAAGGCTTTGGTTTTCATAAAAAATGGGATCTCTTCACATTCAGATTTTAGTGAATGATCAGGTATGTCCATAACATTAATATTCTGCTTAGATTTACAGAACACTGAATTTTTCACTCCGGAGTAAGGCAAAATAGGAAGTTTTCCTTTTGGTGCTGATGGAGTCATCTGAATTGTACTGCCAAAAACCGTCGGTGACAAGACAGCAACAGGATTTGCAGAATTTGTGGGTTTTTCCTTTAGTTTCTCAGATGTCAGGAATGACTCTCTTGTGGTTTCCAATGCTGTCTTCACAGAATGCAGACTCAGTTTCATGGGATTAGTTGTACTTGCTGGCTTGGATGGAGAGTCTTCAACTACAGATGGTCCAGAAATATTATTGCTAGCAATTTTAGCTTTGTTCATTAAAAGAGATCTAGATTCCACACAATTGCTTTTATTCATTAATGTGGCAACTCCAATTTCAGCCGAGTCACAGTCTGCTACCATCCCTTGCTCAGCTGAATCTGAACTACAATGAGCTTCAGGACAGTCTTCATGTAGAGCAGTCATGGGGGAAGTCTGTGATGAGATCAGTCCTTTGGTAAGAATCTTGTTACGTGCACTCAAACCAGAGATTTGTGTCAGTTTTTTGTCACTCAGCAACTTATTTCTTACAGATTGGTACCTGGGGATGGGCAGCTTTAGGTTTTCAGAGGGGGCCACAGCTGACTGCTGAACTTGCTGAGTTAGGGCAGGTGCAACACACGGCACAGCCAGCAGGGAAAAGGTGCCCTTGTGAGCAGCCACCTGCATGACAGCATAGTTCTGAGCTGGCACCACCAGGGGCTTAGAGCCTGAAGCTGAAATTGGTGTCATTGGCTCAGGCAAAGATGACTGAAGGCAAGAAACCACTCCAGATGTTAAAAATTTTGGTACCATTTTTGGAGCAATGGTCCTAAACTGACTTTTCTTCTGAAAATTTTGTATTATATCCGAAGGGGATTTCTGTTTATCTGTAAGAATAACATAAAACAGATGTAAAATTACACACAGTATTTTTAAAAAATTACTCTGTCAAAAATAAAACTGCTTATGAAGGACACTATTACACACAAGCTTATTAAAAATAAGCTTGACCACCAAATGACCACCAAATTAAATCTAGAATTGCTAGTTTCATAGACAAAAGTACTGTCTGAAGCAACATGCTTGAACAAAAAAACTTCTCTTAATCCAATCTTCATTGGATGTCTCATTCTAAGTTAGAAACTACATGACATTTCACAACAAATACATCCATAAGCCTCTGCAGCCCTGGAAAAGCTGTGAGAGCATGCTGGCAATATTCTGCTGGAAAAGCAGGGACAGGATTTAAGCTCCATGACACAGAACTTCTCTGAGCACCAGCTCTGATCATGTATCTCAAACAGAATCATGCCATCTTTCAGACATTCTCTACTATTTAGAACTTGTGGGTTTTATCAGATACAGACCAAAGTTTGCCTGATGAAGTCTTAGAAAAATTCCTCCTACAAAAAAATGCAAACAATGTATAATAAAATCAAAGAGGACTTGAAAAAATATGTGAATATTAACTACAGTTTAATACCCAATCACAAAAATTACTCCGGTGACACTAATGCACAACAGAACTACTGCAGTTAATTATTTAAACACTTCCTTGAAAGATGCAATTTATCAAGGTTATATAACAATTTCTTCCTGTTTCTATTTGTGCTCATAAAAGTCACAAATGTTTTTAGTAAAAAATGTGAGGATAATGAAAACAAACAAAAGGAAAACGATAAAATTCATATGCTATAATATGCACTAGGTAGCAAAGACACCTGCTGACCTTTCAGACTCCACAGAAAAGGAGTTGATACATAGTTAGCTGTACTCCTACCATTTCACCTATCAGTCTCATTACCCACTCTCAAATTCAATTATTGACGCTTCCAGTTCTCCAAACCTGGAATAGGTTTCCTGAAAAATGGAAATTGCAACCACTGAAAATTCAGCTACAAAGATTCCAGGCAGAAAGGCAATTTGGACATAAGCAAAAATCATTTGAGAGAGGAATCACATTTGAATTGAATATGTGAAACTAAATGCTGCAACCTTGAAATACTGTAGTACCATAATTCCACAGAAAGTTTCCATTCCTTGCCATTTTAAAGACTTGTATTGCAAATGCATTTATATGTGATTCTGGACTTAAAAAGGTAACTGTGAATTAGTACCAATACAGGAAACTCCAGTAAATTTATCTTAATCCTGGATATTCTTCTCAGACGTCACACACTTTGCAACAAGCACCGCAAGCTACAGACCTATCATGTTTCATGACCAGAACTCCTGGACACACACATGTACATTTTCATGTGTGCACATGTGCAGAAAAGCCACTGCCTTCAGGACATGCTGGATTCACTGAGCAATCACATATAAACTGAACCATTCATATTTAGTAGATCTGATGCTTTTCAAAACTCTTTGATCAGCAGATTCATAGAGCAATAACTATGCAGGGCATAAGCCTTTGATCCTTTTATTGCCTTCTGTTCATCAAACCCCAAGTCCATTATGCACTTTCTTTATACTCCAGTTAAGTGAAACTACTGGGCACCACCATAACTTTCTCTCTGCTCAATGGCTGCAGAGACTTTCTGAATTTCTAGACATTCTGTGCAGACTGGGCTACTGTACACTTGGAAGTCCTACATAAACAGAGATCCTTGCACACAGGGCTAAATCCAGGTTTGTGCAACCTGAAAAAAGGAGAAACATGATATGTTTAGAATTGTTTCCCTACAGCGTTTTTAGTCTCAATTTTTAATTTTTTTTTAATCTAGTCACTAAATATATAGAAATCTTTACATTTTCAGCTACTAAGATTTCTGCTAGTCAGATGATGATTTGTTTCCTACAAGGTATCTTCCTGCTGCTTTTGAGTAAATAATTTAAGTACTTGTGAGAAGAAAAATAAAATTATGTGAAGTATTGTAATCACTAACCAAACTAGCCCTGAACTTTAATGATAGTTACAGGTCAAACCATATAGCTTAAATACAGCACACAACAGAATAAGAAGTACTTTGCTTTTAGGGGACAGAATCAGTTCTTATTTATCCAGATTATGCTTGTCATACACTGACAATAAAGACTTTCTCCAAGTCAGCAGCTATTCAGCTTGCCACAATACTCAAAATGAAGCTGTTTCCATTGTCTCTCATTTCTCTTTTTCCTCTCCTTTTCTATTTCAAAATTTCATTCATTGTTTTGCATAAACCTTTTAGGAATGCTGAAGTTTCAGCAGATTACTACCCCTGCTACTCCAAGTTACAAGGCACCCACTCTTCAACCAATGGTAACAGGAAAAGGTGGAAGGTTTGCTGTGGACATGTCATCTCTACAAATGCAAGGTTAATTTGAAGTTAGGAGGAAATATTTGTAGAAATAATGTATGGCATTAACTTTAAAAAGAACCATATGTTTCTCAATGCATTGACTTGCCTCATGCAGAATTAAGCAGTAAAATCACTTTTCTATAAAGAAAGTATCTCCACATATTTTCACAGCATTCCACAGGAGAGTGTTGCTCTAAAAGCCAAGACCTTCACCAATATCAAACACAAGATTCTCTTTGAAACAAGGTCTGTTTAGATCAATACCCTTCTTACACAGGTAACACAACACTAAGAATGGATAAAACTGCTTAAGAAGGGATTTTTATGCAGACACTTTTTCCAACTAGTGTAATTTTATCATAAGTTTTCCAGGCAAGCTGTGTTTGGTACCAACCTTCAGTACAATTCTTTTTTTTTTGTTCTCCTCCTTTTTCACAAGTTTACATTAGACATTTTAATGCACAAGTATTCATTGCAGTGCTTCTGGTAAGCAAAGGAATACTCAACACTGCATTTCCCTCTCCTCCAACACAGCTACTGTAGTTAAGCTGCTTAGCCAGTGCCTAAATATAGAGCTGGGCTAGATGCAGGCTAGCTGCCTGATGATGCTCCAGGCTCTGATAACATTTTAACATTTTGCCTGCAGGCTGGGAAAGCCAATTGGAAGAACTGGTGCAAGACTACTTAGCATCTTGGACCAGGAGAAAGCAGCCAGTCAATTCACAGACTGGAGGTTCTACTAACCCCACCCAGAGCATGCAACTATCATCAGTGACCAAAATTCTGTTTCCCATTTATAGCTGGGGAAGTTTCCACAACTCCCTTTGCACACAGCAAGAGCTATAGTAATTCATGTCTTCACCACACTGAAGGACTTGAATATGCTCTGGCTGGCTGGCTTGTGCAAAGGCAGTGTGGAAACCTCATATGCATCTCTCAGGGGCATTCCATTTCTTCCAAATTATTTCTGTCTCTGATTCAAAGGACTCATTTTGACTTGTCAGCTGTGACCTGAGGAAAAGCCTTTGTGCCTATGCAATCCCATTAAGTCTTTCACGTAAGATGAGGAAGTTTCAGTTAAGGGAGGCTCTGCAATGGCATTTCTCAGGATTGTCCTTTGTGTTAGACAACATTCTTTCCACAAGTAAATCTGCAAATCCTTCACTGGAAGGCAACAATTTTTATACTTTCTTTAAAATTTTCATTAATAACAAAGGAAATAAATTAAAGCATTAGATTTTAATATCTGAAGGATGTGAAGCTCATTTTTAACTGCTGTGCCCTCAGTCTTTCAGATGAGTGTGGAGCTGGGGCAACACTGGTAGACACTTTTAAATAATTACACACAAGGCTAAACTAAAGACTATTTAAAAGTCTCTGTTAAAAGATTAATGGTTCCCATGCTAGGACCTGCAAGTATCAAATCCCTCAGATACTTGTAGGATATCATAAGCTTTCATCCCTTCTAAATAACCTTAAAATTGTATAGAAGTGGACAGTGACACACCAACACAAAAATCAATGATGCATTAAATTCTCTGACAGATCCATGCTGGGAAGACTCCTCTGGAGGGAATGGAGTTTCCATGGGTTGCTGCTTGTTCATGGTTCCCCTGCCTTCCCAAATCATCCAAGTCTGGTCTACCTCAGCCTAGTCTGCCTTATTTTATGAACTTCCTTTAGTCTGTCCCCTACATAAAGCACACAACATTGCTGAACTCAGATGCCATAGAATGTATCAGAAGAAATTTAATTTTCAGTACTATCTGGTCAATTTTGAAAATAACCACCAAATAGCCACCACAGAAACCACTTAGTAATAGCAGTCATTTTTTAAATAATCCTTGTAGATCCACCTCAGTTGTGCACATATGTATTTCATTTGTGTAGGAACTGACATATGAGAGACAATAACACAAAAAAAGAATAATCTTGTTTTGAAGGACAAGGCAGAATACAGATGAAGATTAATGAGTATTCAATAAATATTAATACTGCTGAGTCTTTTGCTGACTTTGAAAGGAAGAGTATCTTTTCTGTGGGAAAGAAAAAAATGCACAACTGTCTAACACACAACATCAGATCTTTTTCTGCCAATGATAGTTTATCATTCATTTTGCCAAATCTCCATACACACTAAATACCTGTGGATACTGTCTTTCCAGCACAAGTTTCTTGCTTTTGCTGACCCAGCATCCTTTGTTGGACACAATGTTTCTCTGCAGGATTAGCATGCAAAAAAACACCACCTGCAAAAGTGCTTCAGTTATAAATAGATCCCAGGACAAAAAAAACCAAAACAACCAAACCCCCAAACCCAACAAAACCCAGAAAAAGACAATATAAAATGTTAATAAAACATTAACTTACAGTTAATGCATTAAGGAAACTATGGCTTTTTGCTCTTTGCCATTTTTCTCTCCTCAAAATACACTTTAAAATCGAATATGTTACATGCCAAATGCAAGGTGATAGCTTAATAACTGAGCAAAGCTGGTTAATGTGGCAAACAGATGGGATGGTTTAGCTTCAGTGTCATGGCAGACAGTCAACAGCAGCAAAACAAAATGCTTAAAAAAATGAAGATTCAGTAACTTTATTGAGTAGTTTTAACACAGGGGCTAAATTCTACGCTCATTTATACTTTCCATAATTCCATACAAATAAACTGCAGATATTATAGAAAACAGAATTTGGACTTCTTTATTGAAAACCAGTTTTGCCAAATACCTGTACAAAGTAAGATCAATCATAAAGCCTACAAATCATGAGTTTCCAGCTCTATACATTACAGCAATTAATTTGCAGTTGTTTCTACCTTTGCTAATAATAACTACCTGGGTGGAACGTTCTGGGTATTTGCATCCGAAAATTTTCTAAAATTAATTTCAACAATACTAGCCATTCTCACTATGTCTGCATAAAAAAAAATTAAAAAGAAAGAAAAAAACAATCTAGTGACACATCTGTGCATCAGGTGAAGACCTTCATATGTGACACAGCAATGTCTCTTTGATCTGTGAAAACTACCCAAATTAGGCAAAGCTCTGGACTCTGGACATGTGTGCAGTAGATACTTCAAGCAGCACACTTTTCCAATGATTACATTCTATTGAATGTGCTCCTGCTCAGGCTGGGCTGGATTTTCCCTGAACTATGGCTTTAGGTCCAAGCACCCAAGCTGGGAAAAGGAAATGGCCTCTCCTTATCTCTGAACTGCAGAGCTGACAGTGTGGAAGAGAAACAGGAGAATATACAGGGCCAGCAGAAAAAGGACAAGACTAGAGATGAGACTTGAAAAGTGTCCAGGCCAAAGAGTCAGAGTGGGATATGGGAATTAAATGCAGACTTAAGACAGGTAACCAACATTACATATGAGGTGGAAAGGAGAAGCATTTAGGCCAAAAGAGGAATCTCACATTTCTTACCTTTTTAGTACTTGATTTTTTAAAGAGTAATGTAATTATGTTTACATAAGAGTGTTTTTGTGCAATTTAAACTGGCATAGAAAAATAAACAATACAACAAAGTATTTTAATGCAAGATTGGAAAAGCTCTGTAGATCATTCACATAAACACTAAGATACAGAATGTGCAAATACACTTACAAAACTTATTCTGGTATTCCAAAGGAGGAATAAAATAATTTGTTAAAATTCTAGACGCTTTAAGCTGTATCTTTAAAGCTATATATAATTAAATCTGATTTAAGCATAAATGTGATTTGCTAGTTGTGCAATAAGCATTTTATAATTTAGGAAAGTCCCCTTTACAGACTGTGCAAATTTATTATTTTAAGGGATTAGGATTATAGGGCATTTCAAGAAATTCTGTGAGCAGTGGGATGCTTTCTGGATTCCTTAAATGGTCTCCAAAAGACTCTTAGCAGAAGAGCACATTGAAATAACAAAGGTTCACTTTTTTTTACATTAATTGGACTCCATTAAAGAGGATGTTCAACATTAAAATTTCTAGTGGCGTTTTTCAGCATGGGAATAAGCTACAACTATTTTTAGTATAAACTGTCACCTTGCAGAGGTAAGTCATACAGTAATCCAAGATCATCAGTACATAGTTTGAATTTAAGAAGTTCTCCAGTTTCCTCTCTAATTGAGTTTTTTGGTTTTGCCTGAAATGTCCTTTCTGCACTATTAACCATATATTGATATATGCCAAAGTTTATCCAGATCTAACATAACTTAAGAAAAAAAATGAGATTACACTACTTTCTCAGCTTCCAGAATTGCTTCCCTATGTTGTTTGAAAGTGTACAGAGGAGAGGCCTTTCACACAGTCCTTTACTCTAAATTGGAGAGGTACAGACTCTATTGACAGATGGACAATTGGATAGAAAAGGAATTGGCTGGTGCTCATGGAGAACAGCTCAATGCCCACATGGAGATGGGTGACACCTGGTGTCCCTTGGGTCCATACTGGGATCAGGGCTGCTCCACATCAGTAACACAGACAACAGCATCCAGTGCACCCTCAGCAAGTCTGCAGGCAAAAACAAGCTGAGAGGTGCAGCTGGCACACCTGGAGGATGGGACACCTGAGGCACCTGGACAAGATCAAGAAGTGGCCCCATGGGAAGCTCATGAGTTCCTGCACATGGCTCAGGACAGCCCCTGGTATCAATACAGGCAGGGCCAAAGAGATTCAGAGTGGCTCTGCCAAGGACTTGGGGGTGAAGGCAAAGCTGACTGTGGGCTGCAGACGTGCACTCACAGCCCAAAGAGTGTCCTGGGCTGCATCCAGAGCACCATGGGCAGCAGGGGAGGGAGGGGATTCTGCCCCTCTGCTCTGACCTGGTGAGACCCACCTGGAGCACTGCATCAGCCCTGTAGCACTTGGCACAGGAATGACAGGGACCTGCTGGAGCAAGTTCAGAGTAGGGCCACAAAAATGATGAGGAGGATGGAACCCCTCTTGTATGAGGAAAGGCTGAGAGAGAGATGGGGTTATTTAGTCTGGGGAAGGCCCCAAGAAGACCTAACTGGGGCCTTACAATACCTGAAAGGGGCTGAAAAGAAAGACAGCGACACTTTTTTACAGTGCCTGCAGAAACAGGACAAGGCATAATGGTTTTAAACTAAAACAAAGTAGATTCAGACTAGATACAAGGAAAAAAATTTTACCTGCCCATCACTCTCACCAGCATCTCAGCTTCAGCACCTCTGTCCCAAGGGAAAAGTATAACATAAAAAATACCCATACTAAAGCAGACTTGTTAAACACAAGTTAACACATTGTGAGAAATTTAGCCACTATATCAGCAGCATTAGCAACAGGAATAATTAAGATATAATTTTTGATTTCTCATAGATTTAGATTTCATGGACCTCCACAAATAACTTTTCGTCCCACCACAAATAACTTTTAAAATATGTATGAAATACTATTTCTGCAGGGAATCACGAGTGACCAAAGCTTTGAGGCAACCTTTTGAGTTGAGACTTGAAATGTATTAGCCATACTATTCAAAAATCACTATAGGTACATTACTTTGGGTAAATCACTATAGGTAAATCACTATTCAAAAGCAGCTTCCTCTATATAATGTGGGCAATGCATGGCTTAACACAACCTCCTACTATAAAAAGCCTTTTTTGTGCTACTGTATAAGGGAAGAAAGTCTTCAAAGTCTTTCCTAAGAGTCAGAATATATATACATAAGAGATTTTTGGACCCTTTTGCAGTGAATTTTAAATACATTTACTAGCAGATCTAAATGCTTTTTAGCACCTCTCATGCAGTGTTCATGAAATTTAAAAGCTTTCCATTTTTTTGAAGGCACAGCCTTTCAAGTTATAAGCTACTCATTTCATATTAAGGTCAAGAAAATTAACAGGTCTTAAGCAGATCAAAATATTTTCATATCAAGAAATAAAAACTGGCATAAAGAAAGCTAGGCATAAAGCATCTGTAATTACTAATAACCTTTTCCACCTTTACAGCTGAAGAAACTACACAGACTTTTTACACTATGGCTGTATAATAACTAAGGGCTCAAAATGATGCCTGGCCTCTGCAACCACACAAATAAATAACTGAATTTCTATTTAAGCACAGAACTTTTGGAGAGCCACTGTTAAATACATCATCAGACAGTATTTCAGCTTCTTTATGCCTCTGCTAGTTTCAGCAACCAACCATGTCAGGCTCAAAGTGGGCATCATCTAAAAACCTTGGTGATCTGACAGGATGCAATTGAGTAGAATGGAAATTATTTTGCTATCACTGCAAGACCAGTGGCTATCTTTGTTGGTTTTGCCCAGTCATTCTGTTCCATAGAGGACACCATCCCTGAAGATTTGCAAAGCAAAGCTGCAGTGATGCAGCCACTTGGGGGAACGAATTGTTCAGAAAATAATTCAAAGAGGTGATGGAAGCATTGGTCATAAAGCAGTAATTCATAACCCCCAAACAGCATTGTAAATATAAATCAGGTACTTTAGAAAGTGGGGATAAACAACTGTAATTGGATTTTTCAAAATTCCTGAGAGAATTGCCAGTAGAAATTTCTTTTAGTGAGCTTCAGGAAAGATATGGACCTAAACAGTAATTCATCCACTGTAAATTTATCAATGTAAAGTTTATCATCAATGTAAAGTTATTTTTAAAGGGTCTATCAAGATCAAATCAGCACAGACAAAATTTCAATATGCCTCATGTAAGTAGTAATTAATGGACTTATTTTCTATTAAGTACAGGAAACAGTAACTACCAAGACTGCTAAAAAATGAAGGCAAAATTCTTCAAAAACTATGAAGCGTGAAAAGGTCAACTAGAACCATTTAATAAATAAAATCATAAAATAATTTCTGATTAGATTTTTGCTTCTTTCTTGCTCTTTCAAAAAAAGAGAACATACCTACATCTTACTGAGAGTTCAACCCTCTTTGGAACAGAAAACATGTATGTCTCACTTCAGTAAGGGAATTAGGCCTCTTACTACTCCCAAAATTTAACATGTTTCAATACTGACATGCAAACAAAAGAGAACACAAGAAAAAAGCAAAAGTTTTATTCCTGTTAAAGACTACTTTTTTTTTTTGTGAGAATCAGTGCACTTTTTTCTAAAGAAAGACTGTATGCAAGAGAAAACAATTAATTTGCCACTTTACCTCAATACAGCAACCATATTTTACTTGAGGCATTAAAAACATCTGCATGGTGACTTCTGTAGTACAAACCTCAAAAATATTCCCTCATTAACAGAGGATCAAAAGACTGTCAGTCTTGGCTTGGACTATTTTGAGTCCTCTGTTATAAATTATACACAAATTTATCACTCTACAAGGAAAGGAAAAATTGTTAAACGCCATGGATAGCTGGAGAGTATCTTCTCAGGGATTTTTAAAATTGATAATTTCACTGAAAACTACCTAAGTGGTCTAAGTTTTGAATGGGAAATCCCTATCGAAGGTTTTTGTTTGCTCTAATTGTGCCCCCTTTTCTTTCTTCAGGAGCCAGATTTCTTCAGAAAAACTCTCCAGCTCTGGCTGAGATACACAAAACATTGCTACCTGCAGTTAATTCCACTGAAGATTAAAACTAAAATAAAGATTAAAGGATCTCCACAGTGCTTCAAATAGGTATGTATATTTTTTCAAAGACAGACATGACTCTGCATAGCATAAGAAAACTAAAACATCTTCTGAAATACTATGGTCCTAGCTAGGCAAACATTAGTTTTCCCAATATAAAAAATTATCACTTGCTGCTGAACTTGAACACAGCTAGACCTTACTGGCAGTAGGATGCAGCAGAAAACAATTTAAATTCCAGTATCTGACTGGTTTTCTTCCCCCAGTGCATAATTACTATTATTTGCAATGCTTATTGACATCGCTAGCTTGCTCATGCCAGCCACCATGCTGTTTAAAGGCAGCGCTGGTTCTCAGAAGAAGGGGCTGGATGTGCTGTAAAGGAACAGTGGAACTGCTGATAGGTGATAATGGATCAGCACGGCCTGGCAGGGAGACGATGGGGAGGAGCCGATGGGAAGGAGCCGATGGGAAGGAGCCGATGGGAAGGAGCAGATGGGAAGGAGCCGATGGGAAGGAGCCGATGGTGAGGAGCCGATGGGAAGGAGCCGATGGTGAGGAGCCGATGGGGAGGAGCCGATGGGGAGGAGCCGATGGAAGGAGCCGATGGGAAGGAGCCGATGGAAGGAGCCGATGGTGCCCTTGGCCGGCCGTGAGGCGCAGCCCGGCCGGCGCTGCCGTGTCCGTGTCCGTGTGGGCGCGCAGGGAGCCCGGAGCGGAGCCAGCAGAGGGAGTCGGTGCCCGTCCCGCCGGTGCCAGCCCGGCTCAGACCGCGGCTCACAGTGGGCCACTGCCCCACTGGCAGTGCCAAACAACACGCAGGCCTAGTAATTTGCCTAATATTTTGTAATGTTAAATACAGCTTGTCCTGAAAAATCCCCCGAGCCGCAGAATCAGGTACTGAACCGCATCCAACCTCTGAACAACTTTGTGACGAGCTAGCTTAGTATCTCAAAACATTCTACCTCTGCAAACTATTCAGTCAATTAATTGTTTTGTATAACTTGAGAGTATCCTAAAGCTAAGCAGTTGAGCCTTCCTGTTTGAAAGTAATAACTTCAATTAGCATCTTCTATAACTGCAGTACAATTATTGTGCCTGAGATTAAAAAAAAAAAATCCTTTACTGACCTTATGTTAATCTGGTCAATGCCTGAAATGGCACATCCACATCACTAGAACCACCACTATTGACACTAGATGTTCTTCCTCCATTACACATATGAAAACAAAGCACTGTTACCAACAGATTTTCCCATCCCAAGGAATACCCTGAAATCTTTGTCAAACTTTCTCGCTTTCATCATTGCTCAGCTCATCACACAAACCATCTGCATAAATAAAGATGCAAGCATCTGCTGTATGGCAAATGGTCTCAGGGGCAGATGTTTTTATCCTTGCATTCATGTCACTGGCTTGGATACATTATTTGAACAGATGTACACAATCTGAAAGTGTCGTGTCCCACAGTGAAACGTCTCCAACTGCTTTCTATCAAAGTACATAAATGCTATTTGCACCTGCATTTATGTTAATGATACAAAGGCAGCAGGGGTTCCAGCAAAGTGAGAGCTGATGCTAAGAAACACATTTACAAGGCTAATGGAAGTTTGAGATCTCCCAGCACCAAACACCATACTAACATGGATACAAAGCGTGCAGAACCACACTTGACCTATGATTCTAAAAAACCTAAATTAAACATACTTGAAGGACAAAACTGTTACTTTAGTGTGTGATACTATTTTCCAATGGATATTTTAAAAAGACAAAACATATTAGATTAACAAACCAGGACAGCTTTATATTTTGCAAAATATTTGTCTAAGATACACGGTTCTTTCATGTTAGAGTCATTTAACAAAAATATTTTAGAAAATCTGACAATGCCAACAGTATTTCAGTTCACTAAGGCACAGTGATATTGTACACCATGATGGAGCATTATTAAAAATACCAATGCTTGCTCAATGGTAAATATTTAACATTAACATGAGTGTGAATAGTCAAATATAATGCTTCAGTGATTGTTGTCATGTCATATGCTGTCATATGAATGAAATGATAATTTCATAATCCTGAGGAAGAAATAAAATTTGACAAGTTCAATACTTATGGTTCAAAAAAGTGCATCTAATTGAACATGGTGTTACAATTGCTTGCTACTTAAAAGATAGTCACGCTTCTTAAAAAATATTTTAAAACTGAGAAAAATACAGATGTCTTGAAGGAGTACGGATTAAATTACAGAACACCTGCTATTACATGACAAATGGCAGCAGTGAAGTGTTTAGCTGTCACTCAAAGAGCTTGCACTAATCATTACTTCTATACTTAACTGAAAAATAACAAGCACACTCGAAGTACAGAAACACTGACAAATATGCCACATGGAATGCAACTGATGGATAGCTTCTATTTCCAATCTAATCTATTTCTGAAAGTTTTATTTGTAAGAAATGTACCAACATAAGAGCTGTACATAAATCATCACAAATTACTAATATCCTGCATGTTTTCAAAGTGCTACATTTAAGAAACAAGTGGTACTTGATATAAGGACAGAAAAGTATCATAGTAAAAAAATATATGGAGACTAATTTTTGTTTGTAGAGTATCATCATTTCACACTGATATCACTCCTGGTCATGATCTAGGGAGGCCCTGCAGAGAGATCTGGACAAATTGGAGGACTGGGTAACCACCAGCCACATGAAGTTCAACAGGCAAAGTGCTGAATTCTGCTCCTGGGATGGGGCAGCCCTGGATGTATGGCCAGACTGGGCAATGAGAGGCTGGAGAGCTGTGCCACAGAAGGGGACATGGGGACCTGGTAGACAGAAAGTTGAACCTGAGCCAGCAGTGCCCTGGCAGCCAGGAGGGCCAGCCCTGTCCTGGGGGACATCAGGCACAGCATGGCCAGCAGGGCAAGGGAGGGATTGTCCTGCTCTGCTCTGCTCTGGGGCAGCCTCACCTCGAGTGCTGGGGGCAGGTCTGGGTGCCACAGTGTAAGGGATTAAACTGTCAGAAAGCATAAAAAGGAAAGCCACAAAGATGATGCAGGGCCTTGAGGGGAAGCCGTGTGAGGAGCAGCTGAGATCACTTGGTCTGTTCAGCCTGGGCAAGAGGACACTGAGGGGAGACCTCACTGCAGTCTGGTGAGGGGCAGAGGAGAGACAGGCACTGATCTCTGCCCTGGTGACCAGTGACAGGACATGAGGGAATGGCCTGAGGTTGTGTCAGGGGAAGTTTAGGTTGGATATCCAGAAAAAGTTCTTCACTCAAGGGTGGTTAGTCCCTGGAACAGGCTCCCCAGGGCAGTGGTCACAACACCAAGCCCAATGGAATTCAAGAAGTGTTTGTACAATGCTCTCATTCACATGGTGTGACTCTTGGGGTGGTGCTGTGCAGGGCCAGGAGTTGGACTCTGTGATCCTTGTGGGTCCCTTCCAACTCAGCTTATTCTGTGATTCTGTGACTTCTAACATGGAAGCTCACTTCCAAGTGAGCTTTACCATTCCCTCTGGGTACAAGTCAGTAACAGGATACTGACTGGAATGGATTTTGATTTAGGAGAAAAAAGAAAAAGCCTTCAAAAAAAAAAAATTCAAAGCAAATGCTTAATCAATTTGAAGTTTACATACAGCTTCACAGTCTATATTCTATTACTATTCAGAGATGTCTTTAACGTAAGACAATAAACAGGGTCAAATTCCTGTTACTTAAAGAAAAAATTAAATTAATGCTTTTAAGTATTAGAAGTGAGTACTTTAGTCACAAGCATGAGAATGTAGAGCACACTCTGGGGTGGGCAGCTTTACCCAACAGGAAGGACTGTCTTCCTTGAAAGAATAGTCCCAAGAGACACAGAACTCATCAACTAAGATCAATCAGAATGACATGCTTCTGGAACAGCTTCTCAGAATTATTACAGCATCATAAAAATACTCACTCTTCACAAAACAGGTAAAGTATAAACTTACATGACAGTAAAAGCTCAAGGCTTCAAATAAAGTAATAGATAGTGCTATTCCTAATTAACGTAAGTACTAACAATGGAAACTTAACTGACAACCAGCAATGGTTTTGAAAGGTCCATTAGAGCTGATGTCATACCCATCAAACATTCACTCACATTTAAGTATCATTAAAAATGACATTCATGTTAAAAATCGTACTTAAACATTAGCATTGAGACACAGATCAAAAGAGAAAGGAAACTGAAGTTACAGCTACACATTTAGAGGCTTGAGAATACATAAATACCCTTACTAATAACAGAGGGAAAAAATCAAGACATCAACCCTAGTGAAAACTAAATCAAATGAAAGACAACTTTTGAAGAAACCACATAGAAGAAAGAACTAAACACACAAAAAATTTAGTAAGGATGGGAATGCTGAAGAAAAGGCATTAAAAAAAATCCAAGTTAATGTTTCTTCCTATTTCTGCTAACAGTGTAGCATAATTTGCAGATAGATTTAACCCCATTTAATATGGGGATCAAATGTAGCAGGGATTTTTAAATATATGAAGATTAAAAAAAATTAATAAAACCTGAATACTTAATTCTGCTGAATCAAAGAAGAAGCAGATTTATGCACTTCAGGTGTTAACAGTAATTAGCAAAGCCCTAAAGAAGAATACAATTTTAGCTATTGTAATTGTTTAAAGTGATAAATGCTGCACTAATGGCTTTTTTTTTCAAATCAGAATACTAGACACAAGTAATACAGTGATTAATAATGATGATATTTCTTCCACATTTTGAACCACAAGCACCTAATTTCTAAATAAAGTATAGAAAGCATACTATACCTGCAGAAACTGTTAATGGATTCTGCATTATGCCCTTTAACAGTTACGACAATGTTCCTAGAAAGAAATACAGATACTTAGAAGCTCTGATAATTTCTTACAAACTAACAAAAAAAATGAACAGGACAATGGCAATAGTTTCCAGATTGTATTTCAGAATGGATCCCAATATGTCCACAGCGCTCATGAAAACACCACCAGAGATTTAAACCAAGGGTTTCTTTGGACTCCTATATGTGCTCTCCATATTTCAACACTACTAACTTAGGCTTCTTGTGATTGAACAACCTTCTTAAAGCCAGGAAAGAGAACAGTCATGAATCCCAACATGGCAATAGATTCTGAAGAATCACAGACAATATAGGGTTAAGCAATCATTTCCCTTCAAACATGTGGACCTGTTGGGGAGGATCCAGAGGAGAGCCCTAGTGTTGATCACAGGGCTAAAGCACCTCTCTATGAAGACAGAACTGGGGCTGATCAGTCTGAAGGAAAGAAGGAGACCTTGTAGCATCCTCTAGGACCTAAAGGCAGCCAGCAGAAAAGCTGGAGTGGTCTTTTTACAAGTGCACTTGTGGACAGGACAAGGGGTATTGGCATTAAACTGAAAGACGATAGGTACTAGGAAGAAATTCTTTACTGTAAGGGTGGTGAGGCACTGGAACAGTTTTCCTAGAGAAGCCATGAATGCCTCACCAAGGCCAAGCTAGATGCAGCTCTGAGCAATGTGATCTAGCAGAAGGTTACCTACCAAGGCAGGGCTGTTGGGACTAGGTGGGGTCCCTTTGAAGTCCCTTCCAACCCAAACCATTGTGATCCTACGTGATTGCATGGATCCTACATAACTGACCAGCAGAATCCTCCATGGATGCTACAATGAAGATACTACCTTGCTCTTGTGAACCAAACATTACACTGCCACCTATCCCAAATGTGCTGCTGGTATTTACAACAAGATGTGACACACTGCATTTGACAAAATGCATTTTACATCAAATGGCCACCCAGTAAATGAAGAGTTGGCTACTTCTTTCCAGTGCAGCTGAGTGTGCTGTTCAAGCTCTGGTGAAGTGGGATTCAGCAGTCAGGAAAGAAAGACACAAGATAATATAATGACAAAATAAATTGTTGTTATTCACTTAGGTTTATTTTTCATAAAATGGCCTAGCTTTTGGAATGGCTGCATAACAGTTTGGTTCAACTGAACACCACTAATATGTTAGATATCTCAATTCTAAGGTATGAAGCTCTTGTTCTGATGCAGCCAGAGGCTTTGGGAAGGTAACAGAGGAGTCCATTGACTGACACAGATGGAACTAAAACTTCTTGGGGGTTTACTCAGATCTTGGCTTTCATACCAGTGAACATCTACAACATTTCCACAAACAAAGCCAGCTGCACAGATGTGGAGATTGCTGACTTTCCTGACCAATTCAACAGCCAGGAGAACCTTACATAAAGAACACGCCAGACATGCACTCAAGACACATCTTCTGAGCACACGAAGTACCAAAGATTAGTTTTGCTTAAATACAGAATACATAGGACAAATAGTGATGTAAATCCCAAACAAAATAAGCCTTGAACATATTTCTTTACTATCATGTAATTGACTCTCGAAAAGCAATGGTGAGGTTCTGGAAGCAGATGGTTCTGTAGGTAGCAGTAAAGTAAAAAGAAATCAGATTCCATTTCCAGGAAGGTCGACATAAAGCACAGAAGAACATGGAGCATGGCTGCTGTGAGGAGACCTCTCACACAGCAAGCAGGAGAAGCTCTCTGGCACCTGTACCTTCTGTTCTGAGCCATGGCTAACAGGGTACATCAAGCAGCACCTCCTGGCAGTGGGTTCCTGATGGCCAGCAGCAGATCCCAGCCGCCTCAAAGAGCCTCTGTCCGTGGTACTTGAGCAGCCAAGCCATGAGCTGCCAGGCCCAGCACTCAAACACACACTGGCTCATCTAAATGCAGTTTGAGGTTGTGGGAACATACAGACAGCTCCCTCTGCACGTCCAAGAATGGAACACACTGGCCACATTGATATCATTTTGGAATGGTGAGACACATCCAGAAATCAGTGTGGGTTTCCAACTTCTGTCACCCACATTGTAGGATATCCTCCTTTAAGGCCATATTGATCAATAACAGCTTTTCAGAGAATCAAAGTCTGAAGTTTTTCTTCCCCCTCAGTATTTACAGGACTCCAAAACACACTGAAACATTTAAAGCAACACATATTCTTGTAAAAATAATTTGAGAAATTATATTCAAATAAAGCTTCTCAAAATTATCACTTTTTTTTTTTGGTTTCCGTGGTCTTTCCCTGTGTATGGGAGCATTAAATAATGTTAAGAGGGTGCCTCATCTATAGTTACTATCTACTTTCAGAATTACAACAAACCAGACTTCAGGATACAGATCAACAGTTCTTAGAATACTATGTGGAAATAGAAGCTCCAGACATTTTTTTGAATGTTCTTCCCAGACACATTCACAAACCCCAACACTACAACACTAAATTCGATCATATAAATCCAAACATTTTCCAGAGGCATCTCTGATTTGAATTCAACTCTAACTGCAGCAAGGTAATGGTATTAACCTAGAAAATCAGTGCTTATTTGATAGACATTGATCACCTGCTCTTAATATTAATCATAATAATTTTAAAATAGTATAATTTCTCCAATTAACATTGATAATTTATTTTAGCAATTCATGAATAGTATTTTAATTATTGTTGTCATATGAAAGAACCTTTCACTACACTTTATATTTGGAGATATTTAATCAAGTAACCTCCCTTTTTGGAAAAACTGAAGAGCTCAAGATTCTGAAATTAGGACAAATTCTAATCCCTTCATTTTTTTCTATCCATCCTTGTATGTATTATGTGTTAAAGCATGTTTTCTTTGACTACATATAGTTTACAAAGCAAACCATAAACATTGTGCATCGGTCCCATCTGTGTTTTACACTGTTTTCAAATACATCAATTGTCATTCTGTCTTTTTGATCCTTTCTCTGACAGTTTTTGACACTTTTCTGCTAGGCTCTAACATGTTTAACAGATATTTATTGTCTACACACATTTTACGCATGTCCTAAACAGAAAATGCAGTCTTACTAAAAAGTTCTGTACAGTACATTGATTCAATCTTTTAGAATTTGAAGATTATAACCACAAAACTACTTATGCCTGCCCTGAGCAGGTTTGGAAGTTTTTTTCCCATTTCACTATAAATCTGGCTTGGTATGACTACTTCCCATTAAAAAAAGAATAAAAATCAACATGCTGATGTTCAAAAAAAGCTATGCTTAGAACTAAAATTACTAATTAAATTTTACACCTCTTTTACATTCTTATATCCAGAAAAAGATTTAGGCTGGTCAGCAACTAATAATTCAGTATGTCCTGATGCTGTCATTGAGTACTGAAGAGGCAAATGTTCTTTCACTCTTCTCTGGTTATATTTGAGTCCAATACTGGCTCTTTCCAAATACATGAATTTCTATCTGCCAATATAATAAATTCTTCTCCACCTGAGAGCTTATCAAAATTATAAAGACTTTTTTAAAATTTATTTAATCTTAAAATTTGTTTTGCTCAGTTTATAACTCTACCATAATGCCCTAAATAAAATCATTCAAGTCAGTGTTCCAGAACTCAAATTAGTTTTCTAGAATCTGCTACTGACTACTCAGAGATGAAAAGAAATCTATTATAAGAATTTCAAGTGAAGTGGAGTTGAAGCTGGACAGAATTAGAAAGTAAAATCTCTCTTAATGCCATAAAATAACCTCTATCTGCCTGTACTATTCCTCATGTTACCAGAGAATGAAAGGATAAATTTCATTATTCCTAAGAGGCAAAAATAGCAAGCAAACTGGAAAAAAAATCCCATCCTGTAACTCAGTCTTTAACATCCAAAGGAAGCAGAGCATATACATGTAATAATTTCAAAGCAATTTTCACAGGAAGGTACCCACAGGTCTTTTATATGAAACAGGTGTCCTGACAGACACACTGAATATGAATATCAGTTGAACCCAATTAACCTAATTCGATGCTTGTCCATACTAAGGCATTTATCTTAGAAGTTACACAAAATCCTTTAGGATATTACAGAGAAAGCGATAAATAGGCTGTAAAGGTTATGACATTAATTTTACTGTCATCCTCATGCTTTAAGCAGACATCAAAACTAAAAACCTCGTCCTCTGGGAAGGAAGAACTACCTGAAAGTAATTATAGGACTTATTATCATAACAGTATTAAACTAGACCACTATGACCCTAACCAAATTTATTTTTGGTACCTTTTGTTAAAAGAACAAAGTGTCTCAATAACGACTGCACCTTCTAATACAGTGTACATTAGTACAGGCACTGGAAAAAAGCATTAAATCAAATCTTGTAACTTCATATTACGCTTAATTATGAATTTTAATTTAAAACTAAGCATGTAAAGAAATATTATGTAATTTAATTTCAGAAGGAAAGCATCCAGCTTAAAAGAAATATTAAATACTTAGAACAGTTTAGAAAAGACATTGTCCTGACAGAAGCCCATGAAATGCCCATTTGTATTTCAAAAGCAATTTTATTCACTTCCTTTTTCACACCTGTTCTTTCACATACCATGCCATCTTGTAAATGAGTGCCATGCAAACAGTATTTCCCATAATTTAGAAACTTTTCAACTGAAACCAAGTTTCCCAAAAAGCCTGAAAGTATTGAATCAGCACAGCTTCCAGGAAAGTTAGCAAAATCCTCTGTTATATAAAGGCCAAGTTAGACTTGAAATAAAAGATTAAAACATTGAAGCTATGAAAAAACAGAGAGGAAGATAAAAATGACAGACACAATGACTGACTAGCATAACACACAAAAGCATTTGTTCAAGCAAGTGTATTTGCCAAAAGCCTGCAGTGCTTGGCTACTTTATAAAAATCAAGCACAAGGCATTAAGCCAATTTGTTTAAAAAATAAAAACCCCTCCAAAATCCTAAACCCCAATAACCAAGCAACAGATGATTTGCATTTCTGAAAATCTGCAAAAATATTCTGTATTTTGCTATTCGCACCTTCAGTCTCAAACGTCTGATTTACTCCATGTTTTCTATTTTTCATATTTTTACATCAGGAGTTAATACTAGTTCAGATCCTAGTCTTCCTATTCTATATCCAAAGATGTAGTCACAAACAACAGTGTGTGAAATTGCTCACTGCTTATGTTTCCTTACTTAGATAATTCATCACGGAGAAATGCGTGTCCATGGCAGAATTCTTTTGGCTGAGCCCATTAGATGACTTCAGCAGAACCACAAAAAGAAAGAGATCAGTACAAACCCAGCAGAACCTAAAACCCAGGCTATTTTTAAACTTTTGGTCATCCTGTGAGATGGACCAGTCCGAGCGCATTTCCTGAACTTCAAGCCTTACATGCACTGAGTGCCACAGTGGCAATCCTGGACAGAAATGCTTCCCTTCATACTCTGCTGGGTGATGTGGGCCATGGTTGGCTGGCAAGCCCACGCTCTGCCCATCTGTCAGAGTGGAACTGTGCCTACACGACAGGTTCTATGCCACTTTCAGTAACATGTTGCTGAGAATAAAAGCTTATTTATGAAACAACATAGGGCAACATCAACGTTGGCTTAAAATAGCAGGCAAATGAAAAATGATTGCTTTTTTTGAGGAGATAAGTCTTTTGAAATCAGCTTGGACGTTTTTCACTTGTATGAATAAAGACTAGCACATACACTGCAAGAAATTAGGCTGTTCCACACATTTTCAACTATTGTGGACAAACTAGCATACAGTCTTGCTAATTATTCTTTTATAACTATCTCCAAAAAAGCAAATTCAAGAACCTGCAAAAATGTATTAAAGTGAATTTCTCAAAAAGACACCGGCAGAAGAGAAGGCTAAAGAAGGTGCAATATTGAGTCCTCATTTTATGAAATGTATGTGTATTAAAATAAAGTGTACTGGAACAGTTTTTATGACTATAAATAACCTCAACTATTTTCCATTTAAGAAAACAACTCCATTCTGAAAAAATTCAAAAGAGCCTGGTCACTGTTATGCCTAATACTAGCCAATTCATTGAATGTCAAAAAACAACATCTTTTTTTTCTGAATTTCCAATTTAAAAAGACAGATTGTCATATTATGTTTTCTTTAGTAAGTTCCATGTCTGGGTTAGACATCTTTGCCACTACCTTGTATTAAAAGGCCAAAGTTCCTGATTTAAAATACAGGCTTGCTTGTTACTGGTGTGAACGTAACTGTGAAATGATGAATCAATACAAATGGATATATTTTGTTCTTAACTCTTTGGACAGCTAAAAAAATAGCTCTGGAAAATAAAAATTTCATTTTTTTAACATAATGCATGAAATTTGTACTGTCCACAGTTCTTACACAATTTAAATCCAAATTAACTTAGTATTTAAAACAAAAGAAGAAACAGAAATATGCACCATTCTTAGTAGGTAATGACTAATGTAGAATTCCCTTTATAATTCAAACAGCACAATTCCTTCTACTCCTGTTCCTCCCCACCACCACATTATCCTGGTTCTTAATTAAGCACTCATTTATTGCTTAGGTCCAAACTGCTTAGAAGCTTTGCTGGGATTCTCAACAATGCAGTTTCCTAAGACACAACCTGTGTATCTTACACTTCTGTTAGCAATATATTGCATCATTCATACTGGAACTGCAGCACACCACTATGGTTTTCAGTTTGTAATACCCAATTAAACTCTGAGACTTTTTGGCTTTTGATTGTAATTAATTACTGATTTGACCAGACTACATATTTTATCTCTGTGTACTTGCTGCTGTACATTAGCTTTCCTTTCAGATAAACAATATCACAAACACTAAAACAGCAATTTAATTGGAGTTACACTAAAACTTCACAGAACCAGACAAACATCTGTGGCTGTGTACACAGCTACTCACAAAATCATTCAGGTTGGCAGAAACTGCACAAGGTCATCCTGTCCAACTTCCCTGCTGAAAACAGGGTCAACACTGGCCTTACAGCTTTGTCTGGATGAGTCTTAAAAACATCAACAACTGCCTCTCAGAAATCAAACTGTATTTACTAACTGACAGCAAAGGGTAGCCTGAAAATGACAGCAAAATTTGGTCTACGTACTTAGGACAGATTGTTCCATCAATTCCTATGGCAATGCTCTTACCATATTTCAGAATTACCTAAGCCTCCCATATTTATTATTTAGTTATGCTGATGGATTAAAGAGAACTTCAGATTGATTGACAGAGAACAAAGAATTTTGTAATAAAATGCCATATATACTTTTTATTTACCTAATGAATAACCTGTTTTTACACTAGAGAAGTCTAGATTATTTCAAAGAGCAGAAGGAGGTTAACATACAAAGGTACCAACCAAAATAATTAAAGAGGACTACAGGAAAGATCAAAAAGACCCATTAGTTGTATTTTACTGGGTTTTTTTATCTTCCACCACTTTAACATTTGAAGAATAAGCTATTACTAGTAGTGTTACAAGTTCCAGTGAAAACTTTAGGATTCTGTTCATTTTAGACTACAGAAAGAACAAGGTCTGCAATGCTGAAAGGAGAGCAAGTTCTGTTTAATTTCACAGTCCTAACATATTTTGGAGCTACTTGATACCTCATAACATAACCACGTGTACAAAAAATTTAGTTGAATGTGTCAGATAACACAGACCTAAAAATTCCACTAATAATCAGAGGATTAAGAGCTACATTCATCTGCACAATTTTGACTGATTTAAGTTTGAAATGTGATATTGAATTCTTCACAGAATCACAGATGGCCCTGAAGTTTCATAGAGACTAAACAAGAAATAGTCAATCACTTCTTCTGACTGAAGTATTTTGGGTTACTTCAACACTAATCTGCATCTCTCTGATAAAACTTCCTGTGTCATTCAAAAAGGATTTTCTACAGGGTTTCATTATTTTCATATGGTCTGGGTATGTTGTTAACGTTCTACTTAGAAGAAAAACCAACAGCTGACAAAAAGCAAAAAAACACTTTGGGCTTTGCAAGGTGAATTGCTTTTGCAATTCTGACTAAAATAATGGAATAATTTCTGATTTTACAGCTGCAAACTTGAACATAGTACTCAATTTTGCCATGGTACCAAATAAGAGCATCATTTACAACTCTTTCTATAAGAATTTCCATTACAAGCTTCTTAAAAGGTCAAGAAAGCTACATTGTGGCATTTATAAACTTTGTGCAGCAATATCCTCTATACTTCATAAAATACAGTGTATGTTTTTTAAGGTCAATATATTGTATTCACAGACCCAAGCAAAACAAGCATTCAAGAACGAACAAATAAAAATAAAAATTGAAAATAAAAGTAACATCCATTTACTATGACTGTGCCAAATCAAGCAATAAATTACATATGCCAAGATGGGATGTACTTCCAAGAAGTTAAAATTCAAACTGCCTACCAATTGATGACTTTCTGTTTAAATTCCCTCTCAAAAGGGGTCAGCTCTAACNCCTAACATATTTTGGAGCTACTTGATACCTCATAACATAACCACGTGTACAAAAAATTTAGTTGAATGTGTCAGATAACACAGACCTAAAAATTCCACTAATAATCAAAGGATTAAGAGCTACATTCATCTGCACAATTTTGACTGATTTAAGTTTGAAATGTGATATTGAATTCTTCACAGAATCACAGATGGCCCTGAAGTTTCATAGAGACTAAACAAGAAATAGTCAATCACTTCTTCTGACTGAAGTATTTTGGGTTACTTCAACACTAATCTGCATCTCTCTGATAAAACTTCCTGTGTCATTCAAAAAGGATTTTCTACAGGGTTTCATTATTTTCATATGGTCTGGGTATGTTGTTAACGTTCTACTTAGAAGAAAAACCAACAGCTGACAAAAAGCAAAAAAACACTTTGGGCTTTGCAAGGTGAATTGCTTTTGCAATTCTGACTAAAATAATGGAATAATTTCTGATTTTACAGCTGCAAACTTGAACATAGTACTCAATTTTGCCATGGTACCAAATAAGAGCATCATTTACAACTCTTTCTATAAGAATTTCCATTACAAGCTTCTTAAAAGGTCAAGAAAGCTACATTGTGGCATTTATAAACTTTGTGCAGCAATATCCTCTATACTTCATAAAATACAGTGTATGTTTTTTAAGGTCAATATATTGTATTCACAGACCCAAGCAAAACAAGCATTCAAGAACGAACAAATAAAAATAAAAATTGAAAATAAAAGTAACATCCATTTACTATGACTGTGCCAAATCAAGCAATAAATTACATATGCCAAGATGGGATGTACTTCCAAGAAGTTAAAATTCAAACTGCCTACCAATTGATGACTTTCTGTTTAAATTCCCTCTCAAAAGGGGTCAGCTCTAACATGAATTCAAGCTCCTAAGACAGAAGTCAAAGAAATAAAGAACAGGAAAATGGTACTAGCATCAAAAAAAACTAACACTGCCACATGCTTAAGACCATTACAGCAAACTAAATTCTAAGGCCTAACAAACAAAGAAAGCTCTTAATTTGAATTACACACTGAACTATTTAGTGACTTACGTTGCAGGAAGAAGGCTGTTTTCTTCAGCTGAACTCAAAAACAACTTTTAAGTTCTACTGAAGAAGCAGAATTCATTTTAGCATGAGGCACAACTGGTCCCTGCAGGTAGCCCTGTAGTAAAAAATATTCCAGGTAAGGAATCAGGTGCTGTGCTAAGAACTGCTTCAACTGATTTGGTGCTACACTGATTCTGCCCCCAAACTCTGCCTGTAATACTGCTAGCCCAGACTGCTCCAGGGCTAAGGATGGGTTTTTTCTGGATAACTGAGTGTTCAGTACACTTCAAGAATACATATGCTTTTAAAACTAAAGAAGCAAATACAACAGTTGGATTTTTTTAAACAATACCCAACATTAAAAACATTGCTCAACTTAGAGTTATATCTTATGTTTCCCAAACACGATCATACTCACTAGAAAGGAATATGTGTTTAACAGGTCATACCTAAAAATCCTGTAAAAATCTAATGACTAGCATAAACAACTTCCATCTTAAGCAGCTTCCACCTTTACTGCCTCCCAAGCATATAATAAACTGTTCTGCATTAGAAGAATCATCAAACAGTAAGCTGACAAATTAGAACATAATCTCGCTGAACCACCCTCATAAAACCCAGAGTTCCAAATTTAGTGCAAAAATTAAAAGGTCACATTTTTATATAAATTCTGTCACAGCTGGTGCCTTAAGTGTTAAAGTATATTGTGTAAATTTTATACCTGCAGATAAAAAGAATTCCCAACATGCAACCATTGCACTCAAAATTATCTTGCATAATTAAGGGCAGTTCAACACCCACAGCTGAAGATGTGAACTACAGCTCTGGAACCCTCATGAGAGCAGCAGCCAGGGAAGTGACAGCCCAGCTGAGAGCTGAGCACAGGCAGCAGAGGCAGCATCTGCCCTCCCTGCTGCTGCTGGGCCCAGACTAATCCAGACAGACCCCAGCAGAGTTGCAGAGGCTCACCCACATTCTTTGCTCGGTCACATCCCTCTCATTCTCTGGGAAAGTGCTGTCACCACTCTGATGGATTCTTCTGCATGGAATGTCACAATTCCCTGGTTGGGAGCTCCCAGAGCTCTGACCCAACTGAAAAAGCAACTGCTGGGCTGAAGTGACTAATGTGTCATTTACTTTAAGAACGATCAGAACACAATAGAGTGTATTTTCTAGTCAATCTGGCATACATACATTTTTTAATACAAATTGTAGAATTTAAATAGACACAAACATTCCAGATGTAGCTAGTTTTGGTGACATGCTTTGTTGACTAGCATCAAGAAGCACATAAAATATCAGCTGTTGTTCAAACTGGTACACCATTCCTAGAAAATATACAGGACAACATATTCTGTGATTTATTTAAATGATTCTCTTTCTTGCAGTCTATTATTGTCTATCAGCACTGTGTTACTGATGAACCATACTTACTAAAAAAACTTTCATACAGTTAAAAATACAAAAAAGAATAAATCAAAATCCAACCTGTCCTAGTTTACTGCCTTCACTCACTTAGCCTGTGTTGTTCTCATTGTGCAAATAGTCCTTGCCAAAATAGTTTTCGTTTTTGTATCCACCACCCTGTTTGTTGTCTGAAAAATGTTAAAGGCACAGAGCTTCAAAGACTATCGGACATTTTTAATGAAGTGTCCTTAAAACATGTTCACGGAGAAAAAATGTGAAATAAACATGTCAAAATTATTCCTGGATGCTGTCCAGCAACCAGCTGTGGCGTGCAGTCTATGCTAACCCTGGGAACATTCTTCTTTCTCTATGGGCCTCCAGCTTTGTCTTCTGTTCCTACGGATATTTGTATTCCAAATGCATTCAGTTAAATCTCAAACTAAGCAAGACCAAACTGAATTAGTACTTCAAGAGGAAAACAATTAAGCATGACCAAGCTTTTAAAGCAGCTACGTTTTTTTGGTTTGACACACAGTACCTTTTCATTAATTTACCATAAAAGCCATGCTGTGGGACACCTACACTGCTTGAGTCATGTCAAGCCTTCAAATTCTAACACTCAAGTTCTGCTCACTTAGGGCAATTAAATAACCAAACATCGATTTTTTTGAATAGCAGCACTAATTCCGACTTTATGTCCAAATCCAAACTTTGCTAGTCATGCTCAGTGTCTGCAGATTACAGCAGAGTACTAATTATTTAAGACACTACTCAAGCATGCACATAGAGTGTGAAAAAAAGGCAAAGGTCACAAAAGAAAGGCTAAGGAAAACGTGGGCCTAGTGCTTAGCAGAGGAGGTGAATGAAGCCATGGAAGAGGCTGAGGCACTGATAGAAAGTTACCAAGAGTAGCTGAAGGTGCAGTGGTACAAATCCACAGGATCAGAAGGATGCATTCAGTCGTGCTGAGAGAGCTGATCAGTGTCACCACAAGGATGCACTCCATCATCTTTCAAAAGTCATGGGAGCCATGGGCATCAAGGGAGATTCCCAAAGAATGGAAAAAGGCACACAGCCATCTTCAAGAAAGGCAAGAGAGGATCTGGGGGACTACAGGCCAGTAGGTCTAATAGCAGTTTACAGAAAGAGTAACCCCATGCAGCAGTACAATCTGGTCTGACTTGCCCATTCTCATCAGCATTAATTATGTAATTCTCCTTTAAATCTTCACTGACAGCATACTACTATCAGCCTTTTCAAGGTGCACTTATTATACTTTCTAAATTTGGGCACATTAGTTCCCCTTCACCTCCAGCCTTCTAAAATTTCTCCACTGTTCCATGATTTGTTAAAACTCAAAATGAATAATTCATGCAGCTTCTAAGCTTTTTTTCTTTTTTAGTATCTGTAGGTGTCAGTGCAGCAGATTTAAAAACATTTAACATTAATAGTTGCTGGTACAGTGATAATACACTCTTCCCATCACTAATGATGGAGGTGGTGAGATGTAAAAGCATCATCCAGCCTCGTTCTGAATACAGAACAAAATATTTATTGAATATTTATGCCTTTCTCTGCACAGCAGAAATTTATCATCCTTGCCCAGTATGGGACTTCTATCACTACTAAGCTTCTGTACCCTTCAAGAACATCCTCTATATTTAAAGAACTCCATTGTACTCTACTGCCTACAGATTTTTATTAATAACTTTACCTCCCTAATCTCCTGTCTCCAGCCCATACAGTGCTTGCCATCATCAGCTCCCCATTCTTTAAAACTGTATTGCTTCACTCCCTTCCTTACCTTGTTTCAACCAAACAAATCATGTTTCCTAAGAGAAGAATTGTTCTGGGAGTAACTAAATGAACAAGTAGGTGTCAAGCAAGTCACATTTTTATGCTCAAGTACTCCTTGTTTTTTAAGTCTGCTCTTCTTTTAAAGATTAAAGCTGGAGGTATGTGCATGCAGAACTTGCTCTTGGCTCCTAACCTGCAAAATTAGATCACAGCTCCTAACACACCTGCTCTATTTATTCTACATGCCTCGGAAAGAAAAACCTGTACAGAAGACAACAGAGTGGCTTTTATTTGTTTGGAAACTGTCAGACAGATGTAAAGAATTATTTTTGAAGCTTCAAAAATTGATTAGTGGCCAAGTGATTTATCAGCATAAGCTCCCCATACCTGCAACAGGCTGAATTCTCATAATTTTTCTTTACTGAATACAGAATGACTTTAGGAAACTGCTCATCTTTCTAGGATCTGAATTACATTCATAAAAAGTCTCCAATATATTTTTTTCAGAAAAATAACACTGGCACAGTACTACTTTACTTGTCTTTTGAATGGTGAGAACTGTTCAAGCAGGCAACAGAACATTTAATACACAAGACCACAGAAAAGTCTAAGGTTTTGCTGTGACATTTCATTTTTAGGGGTTCTCTAGTGAACACTCAGTAAACATATTTTAACATACAAATTATTTCAGTCAGCTATAGTTTTCTTTACACAGCTGTGATTTGGTTTTTTAATCTATCATTTTGCTTTATGTCAAAACTTGCACTAAATAGCAAAATATACAAGCCTGGACACAGAATGTGGTATCTTTTAAGATTTAGATAAGGGTTTTAATATGGAAAGAACATTATCAAACATATTTCTGTAAAAACAAAAATCAATGCTTCCCTTGCAGCAAAGCAGAACACCCTGCATATTATTTCCACCACATTCACTTCTGCTCTTCAAAGTCATTCACCTTTCACTAGTAGTGAAATAATATAAGATTTGTGCTGTAAACTTTGTCATTTTGAGATGTGCACTGGGTGAATGCCAACAATCTGCATCGTCCTTTGTATGAAACACTGATTCATCCAGCTGAACTACTTCTTTTTAGGGCACTGGAAGGGAGGAGGGGAGATTAAAAATAATGGTGATAAGTGCCAAAGACATTTTGCACTTTTCTTCTAAGCTATTTCTGATCTGTGTGAATTCACTTGCTGCATGCAGGCCTCATGGCCCATACCATGTAAATGTCAATGATCATGTCACAAGTCAGAACTGTATTAACCTTAAAAATGAAACACAAAATTGCAGTGACAAAGAGTTCCCTTCAAACCCACAGTCCTGTGATGAATCTAAAAAAGTATTTCCATTGATGACAGTTACCTTCAAAGATAAATAAGTAAATATTTTTTTCAGGATTTCTGGCTATATACGTATTTAATCTGCAAGTATTTTTAAAACTGTTGACTGCAAAAGCTGTAGCACCTACAGTATTCAAGTACCACAAAAATTCACAGATTGGAAGCCAAATTCATTTTATACAGATGTAAGAATTGAGCTTAAGTTTCTGAAATGTAAAGTTTGGATCAGAATTTTAGAAGAAGCCTCCCATAAGTAAAAAATTTAGACAATATATATACATTTAGAAGATGGCAAAACATAAAATCACTTCAAGCATGAGAGCAGATGACAAGAACAGAACTCTTTCTCTACAGGAGAAACACATAATAAGGATAATAAGAATATAGTGTATCCTGTTTCCTAACATCTTTCCAATTGCTAAATACCTTGTAAGGTTCTCTGTTTTCCTGACTGTTAATCTAAAACCATAAAATGAAAAAGACTTAAAAATACAGAATCACAGAATAAGTCCCTGAGTTGGAAGGGACCCACAAGGATCACAGAGTCCAACTCCTGGCCCTGCACAGCACCACCCCAAGAGTCACACCATGTGAATGAGAGCATTGTACAAACACTTCTTGAATTCCATTGGGCTTGGTGTTGTGACCACTGCCCTGGGGAGCCTGTTCCAGGGACTAACCACCCTTGAGTGAAGAACTTTTTCTGGATATCCAACCTAAACTTCCCCTGACACAACCTCAGGCCATTCCCTCATGTCCTGTCACTGGTCACCAGGGCAGAGATCAGTGCCTGTCTCTCCTCTGCCCCTCACCAGACTGCAGTGAGGTCTCCCCTCAGTGTCCTCTTGCCCAGGCTGAACAGACCAAGTGATCTCAGCTGCTCCTCACACGGCTTCCCCTCAAGGCCCTGCATCATCTTTGTGGCTTTCCTTTTTATGCTTTCTGACAGTTTAATCCCTTACACTGTGGCACCCAGACCTGCCCCCAGCACTCGAGGTGAGGCTGCCCCAGAGCAGAGCAGGACAATCCCTCCCTTGCCCTGCTGGCCATGCTGTGCCTGATGCCCCCCAGGACAGGGCTGGCCCTCCTGGCTGCCAGGGCACTGCTGGCTCAGGTTCAACTTTCTGTCTACCAGGTCCCCATGTCCCCTTCTGTGGCACAGCTCTCCAGCCTCTCATTGCCCAGTCTCTACATCCAGGGTTGCCCCATCCCAGGAACAGAATCCAGCACTTTGCCTGTTGAACTTCATGTGGCTGGTGGTTGCCCAGACCTCTATCTGTCAAGATTTCTCTGCAGGGTCTCTCTGGGGTGCATCAGGCACAGCATGGCCAGCCAGGCAAGGGAGGGGACTGTCCCACTGTGCTCTGCACAGGCACAGCCTGTCCTTGAGGCCTCTGTGCAGTTTTGGGCACCACAATGTAAGAAAGACAAAGCTGACAGAAAGTGTAAAAAGGACCCTTCACCAAAATGGTGCAGGGCCTTGAGAGGAAGCCGTGTGAGGAGTGGCTGAGGTCACTTGGTCTGGAGGAGACTGAAGGGAGACCTCACTGCAGTCTACAGTTTCTTCACGAAGGTAAGGGGAGGGACAGGCACTGATCTCTTCTCTCTGGTGACCAATGACAGGACCTTAGGGAATGGCCTGAAGCTGTGTCATGGAAGGTTTAGGCTGAATATTAGTAAAGGTTCTTCACCCAGAGGGTGATTGGGCACTGGAACAGGCTCTCCAGGGAAATGTTCACAGCACCGAGCCTGACAGAGGTGAAGAAGTGTTTGGACAATGTTCTCAAAGGGTGTAACTCTTGGGGCTGCCCTGTGAAGGCCCAGGAGCTGGAATTTGATGATCCTTGTGGGAACCTCCCAACTCAGGATATTCTGCGATTCTTTCTATGCACCAATGGGAAAAAACATAATTCATCTACATTTTGGCAGTACTTAAGACTGTCATATAGAGTTCAAGTCAAGAAAGCCATGGAGATAAATGTGCCCTTAAAAATCCAGTCCAGAGGAGCTCTGTGACTGAACAGCTTATGAACACTGAAAGTGACAAACCATTGCATTTGAAAACAAAGCACCTTCACTTCTACCAAACATGCTGTTACACCGGATGTGTGTTAAATTTGTTTACATGTTACTTTTTATAGCCAGCTCCAAACTGAGGCACTTAATCTATCCTTAGATAAGTAAAATGAATTAATTACTATCAAATCCTAGACACATTTATGCATTTTGTCACAACAGTAATTTACATGTACTCCCTAAGAGAGAACAACTCTGAATATAAAAATATATTTGACTGCATTGTCTGAAAGCTTAAAAGCTCCCCTAATTCAAATCATTCCTTATTTCTATAGCAGCTTGTTAAAACCAGAGCTTCTTTCTCTGCACTAAATACACTTAAAGTTAGGTCTAGTTCTTCCCTGCATCACAGCTATATGCATCAGCTTGCCTCTAGTACATTACAGAAACTGAAGTCCACAAGGGTTTTATGTTAAATCACTAGATCAACATGGACACACACAGAGGATAAACAGAACCACCTTACATCCTCTAACATGACTTCTACACAAAAAGCAAGAGGCAATTCACATAGACTCGGCAACCACAAATTTTTCATGGAAGAAAATTCATTACCACTCAGGGTACCTTCCACCATGAAGGTGAAATTCATAAGACAGTCTGGTTGGTTACGTTCTAAGTATTTTACAAAACAAATTCAAAACAGGTTACCTTTAATTACAAAATAGCAAGTAATTGTTTTCTGCCTTCATCTAAGCAGAAGCAAAATTAAACAGGTAAAGTGAATGGCAAGATGAACTATACATTCTGTTAGATGGAAAACGGGCCTCAGGAGGGTTTGCCTCTCAACTAACTCTAAATTCATCAGTGTTTTCATAATTTATAGTCAAAAGTGAGCTGTTTTGGAAAAAAAAGCTTTAAACAAAGTACTACCCTGCTTCACAGAAGCCTATCATGCTTGCAATATGTTGAACACATACCCAAGTGGATCTGCAAAGGTAAACCCACTTCATACAAAGTGTTCTTACAAATCCCAAGTATCTGAAGATGACAAGCAGGCCACGATAAAATGACTGTGTAACTGGAAATTACAAGCAGTATCCTTTTCTGACCAGTTATACTACCTAGTCCTTCATGGTTTTTTTTCACATAACTACTGTACAAGTACTTGATGCCAGGACTGGATTTCTCTGTGTTGAATAATACCCCATAAGAACATGGGGTTCAACCACAACAAAAACAGATCTGACAGCCACACTCCCACTTACATGACTGAGTGTGCAATTAAGAACTGGGCAGCACACTGACTGCATTCCAGTTGTAACTTAGGCGTCAAATTTAAGACTTCCTCAAAAGATTAAAGACATTTTCATTAAAATATATTCTTCCTATCTTTCACTAGCATAGCAGCACAGTCAACAACACACATGCCAACTGTTTTAATTTCTATTTATATAGTAAAGCGCAGGCATTGCAGTGCATGAGAATTAAATAAGAAAAGGGCTCAAACTGATACAATTTATTACCTGATACAATTTATTACCTACAGAGCATTTTCTTCCAGGTATGATCATATAATCCCATTGAGCTCACAGTTATACATTCACATGACTTCAGTCAGTTACTGGGAACACTTCTGAGTATCTGTGTTGCAAGTACAATAATACAGGTAAACAGAATTACTTGCAGCCTGAGAATTTCACAAAGTAGCCAATTAAGTTAGTAAGACTTAGGATTATGATAGAAAAGTTACCTATAATAGAATAATAAGATAATGAGATTGCTCTTAACTGAAGTATCAAAATTCAGGCTACTTCTTGAACCAACAGAGCACAGAGCCTCCGACGACTTTCTCCGACACTGTCAGAAAAAAAAAACTAAAAAACCAACCTAACATTCACCAGTGTCAATGTATCAGCACATTACAACTGCTCACACCCTAAAAAAACCCTGCCATCACAAACTTTCATCTTTCTTGGCACTGTGAGAAAACAGCATAAAGGTCATGGAAAACAAACTTCACTCACATTCTTACAGGTGTCTCCTCCACATTAAAGCTGAAAAGCAGCACAGAATACCTTTTGGTGCCTTTGCAGAACAGAACACTTCAGTTCCCACACCTCTGAAGTCAACATTTTTCAGTAGCATACAGTCACTTCTATTTAAAAACAAAATAATACCTTGAGTTTACTGTTTATATACTAAAATTAAAAATCAGAAGAAACACAGGATAACTGAACTATGTAAGAAAGACAGAACTGAGTAAGATTCTGGGTTTTTTTCTTTTTACTTTTTTTAATATGCTGCTACTGCAAAGAATTCAAAAGAAAAGATTCCTGAAGGCTCAGCTAAGTAGTTCTACATTCAAACAAGCTTAAAAAGATTTGCCAATTATATGGTCAAAAGTAAGAAGCTACAGTCAAAATCTTTTTTATATCATAACCTATTTTCCAAATGTATTAAGAAAAAATAATCTTCAATGTGAACTCGCAGTCATTCAACCAAGATTCAGCAAATTCTTAACCCACACACTTGATTTGTGATGTATTTTGGCTGCTAAGTCTGACTCTGAAAGAGTGATGTGCTACCTTATTATTATTTTTTAAAAGATTTCTCTTGTGATTGCAGAGCAAAGCAATGTAGCCTATCTTATACAGGAAGGAGAGATTTTTATCCTCAAAAACAGGAGGTTCGCCCACATGATCACCTGGGACAAACTTGGCCAGAGCAAGCAGGCTAGAAGGTTATAGGAGCCTGGGAATGTTTAACATCAAGAAAGTAATTACAGCCCAGCAAGATCAGAAGGAATTACACAGGAAATGTGAACAGTAACCCTTTCCTGCCAAAAAAAAAATAAAGAAAAAGTGAGCTCTCAGCTGCCAGACTATAAGGCTGCACAAGCCAATTGCAAAATGCAGGAATGGAAAAAACACGATATATTACTAGGCTATAAATTCCCAACGATGTGGTAAAGCTACACCTCCATGAAAAGAACAAAAGCCATGGTCTTTCTTCTTGCCATGTATATGCAGTATAATTAAAGCCCAGAAGAAACATGAAAAAGTTGAAAACAACACAAAGAATGGTCTGTTGTCTCTTCTGGAATTTTCTTTTAAATTTACACTGACCAAACAGTGCTCCCTCTAAAAGATGGTCAAATATCTTGTTCTTATTTAGTCAAGAAAATCTCTGTCCAAAATATGTAGGGCATTATTCAAGCAAGAATGTGAACTCTCTCAGTTACCTGTTCCATAAAAATTAATCTCCCAAATTCTGAAATAAACCCTATAATTCAGCAGAATGGGCTCAAAGTACTCCATGTACTTGCTGGGGAAACAATCTCTATTCTCTAGGGACATTGAGTGACCTGATTGTAGTTCAGGCAAGTTAGAAAGCCTTCAAGTGTGGCATTGGAAAGTGAACAGTGATCACACACCTGTCCTTCACACAGAACTGGGATCCATTTTAGTGAGAGATTTTTTCCTAAGCTACTCAATAAGGAAAACAGCATTCCTTAGAATCTACCAAGACCTAATGCTGTACATGACCCCAGTCAGATAAGAGATGAGCAATAAAGCAACCAAGCACTACTTTTTTTATTAATTTATTGATTAAAATTACCATAAACATATCCTCATTAAACAAAAATACGCTCCTCTCAAATGAGTCCTAGTGTTTTACCTGCTCTACTGAAAAATGAGGTTAAAAGATACTTTTACAATTAAAAAAAGAATCAGTGAATTACCTTATTTAAGCAACAGACTTCTTTAGCTGTTCTTAAAATTACAAATCAAACCAGTATCATGACACATTGCAGTGCCAAAACCAGTGTATCACTTTAGCTTCTTCTCTTCCAGCCTTGTGACTCAGGTGTTCCCCTCTACCTTCCTTTATTACCAAAGCCTTTCTTTTCTCCTATCTTCTGTTGAATTATGTTTTGTTTCCTTTTCCTAGCCTTCACATCTAAGGTGGGTGGGATTTTGCCATCACTAAAGCTACATGCACAACCAATTCCTGCACAGTTGAAGTCTACTCAGCTACCTGCTCAGTGGAATCTCTAAATAAATAAAATCAAGGGGCAAAAAAAGAAGAAAATACAAAAGCAGCACCTGAGAATTTCAACTACAGGTATGCAAATAGGGCAGAGACAGCCCAGTAAAGAAGCAACAAGGACAAAAAGTAATTGCTGACATTACAGCCTGCACAAGTAACCATAACTCACATTCTTCAGGAGATAAAACTGAAACATGAAACAATTATATTTTCTATTATTTTACTGAGATGGAAGCTGAAAAGAGACAAGCACTGTGACATCACTCTGGAGACAAAGGGAAAGTTCCATTTTCTCCTGCACTAAACTTAATCCCACTTCTAAGGTTGGTGATTTGCAAAAATAAACTGAACTAGCTTTCCCAGTCAATACACGTTCTTCAAAGATTAAAGTCACTGCTCCTAAATTTGTCTGTCTCCACAGCAGATTAAAGATTTAGCAGTACAATATTCATACAAGATGTTAGCCAAAAAAGCTGCAGTAGTGGATGAGCCACTAGTTTTTCACTAGCTATAAATGCAACACGACTCTATCCACAGCAGATAACACTGTGTTCTGTTTGTTCATCAGTCAGAAAAAACCATTTCAATATTGTTGCAAGATATTCTATTTTCAAAGGACTTGTACATGTGAAGCAAAAGTACTCCCAGTGATACTGTGTGGTTTTTTTCAGCTCAATGTGTTTAACCACAGCCTATTTTGGGCCAGGTGAGCTGACTGCAGTCTGTCAGAAGGCAGGAGCTGCCCACAAGGGCTATTCCTGTGAGAAGGCGTTGGTGGCAACAGCCACGGGAAGGGTTCCCTGCACCTCCCAGTGTAGGCAGCACATCAGAATCTGAGCATTCCTCTCATGAGGAATCTGCAACTGACTCATCTGCTGCACCCTGAAGCAGCACTGTGGCTCACAGCACTGGGCACTGCACAGGATTCCTTTGCAAATTGACATTTTCCACCTGGCCACGTCTGCTCTTTGGGAAACTTCTGCAGAATCTGTGTCTGAAAACTTGTAGGAGTTGAACCCAGTGATCCTTGTAAACCCCTCCAACTCAGGATATTCCACAATTCTAGTGTACCACTGCAAGTAATGCTCTTTAACTGGGAGGTTACTGGCACTCATCTTATTTCTAGAAAGAAATGTAATCAACTTTAAAATCCTTAAAGTAAAAAATGTCCTATTTTGGGCCTGTGAAACCACTTTGTAATGAAAAAATGAATTCCAAAGATGCTATCTTTGAAAATTACTATGCTTCTAAATACAGTTATTTGTAATATGACTAGAAATAGAATAGAATAGAAATGTAAAACTTCCTCTTTTGGGGACATCTACAATCAGCCAACCTAACACGAATTAATATTCTCACCCAGTGCCTTCCTCACTGCAAGTATACACATTAAACATTTTATCCTTCCCAATCCAGAGAAGCTTTCTAAAGATAATTACCAAAAACTGAATTATCAGGCAACTACACCAGTGACACACAAGTCTTGGAGAGAGACAGAGGCCAGTAAAGAAAACCTGAAACCATTCTCTGTAAATATCCTTCATCAGACAAGCATGGCTTTTCTCTCTCAACCATTACTAACATCTATGAATTCTTTAGGCTTATTCATTAATTTTGCAACTGTTAATTAATATCTTGGAAATGGTCTTTCTAGTGTTTCATGTTTGAAATAATAAGAAGAGAATTCAAATAAATAGTTTTCATTATTGAACACTTTAAAACATAATTCCACTTTGACAAAAAAAGGCTCATATGCCCAAGTTAATTACATCTCTCATCACTGAAATCCCTCAGGGTTAAATAAGGCTCAGGATACTAAGCCTGTCCTAGTCCCCTGATGGAATACTTGCAATAGTCTATAGGTACAGACCACTTTACAAATTATTTTTTTGCATTTTGTTTTCTAGGGGAAAGATGCTTTACAAATTCTCAGATATTACCATCAATACATTATTATTTTTCCTTGACTTGCATTTTTTGATGATGGTCAAATTAAAACACATTATTCCACAACCATGGGAATAACAGTTGTGGAATAATGGGTTTTAACTAACTGTCTAACTAAGATTTTATTTTTTGATTTTTTTTGCTTTTCCAAAATGAGCAGCTTCCTGGAACAGGAAGAGACTTAACCAGAGCAAACCAGTTGTATATTGAGTTTCCATCAATTTTGTTAATGTTATTATTAATCTATGGAATTTCTATGCTTCTCAAAAGCTGATCAGCTAAATTTTTCAAAGGTACCTATATTTCTGTAAGTGTAGAATAATTTTAAAATTTAAATAGAAAAGCAGGTTGGGTCCGCTTTAATCTTGAACATGAACAAAGCTTTCTTTCAAAACTGAACAGAAATTTCACTTTCCAACAAACAGCAATATTTCATACCAAATATTGGAAGATTTTTAGATGCAAAAAACACCTTCAAAAATGTTTCAAAACTTTTGCAGTGAATTAGATCAATTATACCTTAATAACACCCTAGACCAGCTCTCCCAGAGAGCTACCCAGCTATACCCAGCTATCTTCAAACCATGCTAGTACATTAATTTAGGTTTGACACGTGCATGAAATCATTAAAAGAGAAATAAAACAGGTAAAACCTTGGTTTAGCCTAAACACTCTACAGTTTCATGCTTCTTTTGAAGCAAAATCTTATCATGCAAAACAAACCTTACAAATATTTAATTACTTAAATCCTCTAGAACACAGTCTTTAAATACAGAATCCAAAACATAACTATTTTCCTAACTTTTTTTATGACGTCACAAAGTCTTTCTGACACAAAGAAATTTGACAACCAGGTGAAAAATAGCTGTAAGAAATTGACTTCAGGGCAAACATAAATGATGCTCATCAAACACACCAAAACTGTTAGTTTCACCAGCTCACCTTAGGCAGTACATGCCTTAAATTGGTCAGAGGTGAAAAATCCTGCACTGGACTAGACTGAGTGTCTGAAAAACCCTCCCAGCAGCTGTTGATCAAATCTGGCTTCCTTATCTTTAAGGAAATCCAGAGGGCTCCACTCAATCCTCTTGGAGCAGCTCTGACCACAATTATCTCCAGGCCTGGCACTTTCAAGTCACTGAAATTAGCTGTCTAACCAAGAAACTCAAAATGGTACAGCCAACAGGCAAGTTAGTCCTGTGTTCTTTTAGCAGTTTTTCTTCAACAAAAGACATGGGAAGGTTTGTTCTCAAACCTGAACAGCAGCACACTGTGCCCAGCACTTTGTAGAGGAGAACAGAGCATGTACATTATATACCTTACACATCTGATGCTTCTGTCAACTGACCCCAGTATACTAATT
>WBNQ01087570.1:0-17695 GCA_013401375.1 Spizella passerina
TTAAGTATTATAATAATAATGTTAAGAATAGTACCTTGTGTACTTTGCTGTACCCAGCAGTGGAATTTATTTCTTTGATTTATTTTCTATGAATCCAATTCCCACACTGTGTGAGCTCCAGGTTTTGGGAAGATTGTCACTGAATACATGTTTTTTTCTTTCTAAACAAAGCTTTTTGTTTCTGTAGAGCGCTGCAAGTGCAAGCCTGTGAAAGCTACCCAGAAGACCTACCTACGGAACAACTACAACTATGGTGAGAGCAGCTGCACTGCCAGCTCCCAGCCCTTCTAAACCTGCAGCAAGGGGCAACTTCTCATTAAAAAAGCCTAAAATTTCACTATTACTGCTGGTAACCCAATATTGCTTATTGCAGGAGGAAGGTGTAGATTGGACCATTTCCAAATTAGAAGGATGGAGGGGATTAGCTTGATATGTTAGTACAAGGGTATCTTTGTTATTTCAGTTTTAGTAAAGGCATTTGGGGATTGTGTACTTCTCTAGTGTAAACAGTGATGCAACAGAAGTGGCATTGTGGGCTGCTGTGCCTGAGCTGCCTCTGTGATTTCCAGTACCCTCAGCTTTTGCAGAAGGGGTTGTTTGCAGCAGCTTTCCTGCCTACTAGCTCTCCATGAGATCTGACATGTTCTTTTCCTTCTGGTGTATCAAAGCCAGCAATGAGCATCTTGCCAGCTGTGTTAGGCTGTCAGTAACACCTGTAAAAGTGCACATGTCCTGCTCTTCAGGCATATCACAGCTCCAGGCTCATGTTTTTCTTCATACTGTCAGTTTCAAGCAAATTAAGCCAGTAAAACCACTGAATACATATCACAGGGACTGAACATTGGGCCCTTCCTTATTGCAAAAACAAACCAGGCCTTTTTAAACAATTAAGACTTTATCAATTATGAATTTAAAGTATCAGTATCAGTTGTATCAGTTACAAACTTAAAGTTAAAACTTTATTAGTTTTAAACCATTACAAACAATCCAACCAACCACCATGCACCACAATCTGAACACATCATGGTTATATAGCTTCTTTTTCTACCCCTAATTCAGCTCAGTCACTTTCCCACAGTCCTCTTCTACTTAGCCAAAGCAGGAGGCCTGAGCAATGATTTTACAGGGGTAACAAGGCCCTTATTTTATAAAGCTTTATCAATATGCAACACTTCCTTTTTTCCTATTAATCAGGTGAAGAGCCTTAGGTTCAGCTCAGCTTTAAGGCTTTATTTAAATTGTAGTAATTGGATAATATTTATTAAGATTGCACATTTATAAAACCAGAATCAGATAATCTTATTTTAAAAGTAGTTTGCTGTTAAAAGCTAAACAATTACAGCTGTATTCAAACACTTTCTTGGTCAATAGTCAGTTTGATGTTGTTTTGGTGGATTTGTTTATAAAAAAATTAGAGTTACTATTCTCTAGTCAGAAACTGCATATGGCAGAGTCATTGGGCATGCTCCTGTCCATTTTCTCAAGATTTTCAAATTAAATAGGTTTTAAAAGGCATTTGAAATATCTCCAAACTAAAATAATATTTTATTTTGAGATCTTAAAAGGTTTTGAGAAAGGGAATCGCTTAGGGTAAATTGTACATACTAGATACACAAATTGGTGTTTGTTGGCAACTGTATTTAATGTGCCTGCAAGATACGCTGGTTAATGGCTGTTATGGGGAGAAGATGTGCAAGTCTATGGTTTTCTTTCTTCTCTATTACCTTTTTCACACAGGAGACATTTGGAATTTGGGCTATCTCCCATTTATAGTGTGGAAAGGGACTCTTTGAATGAGGTGGCATTCTCTAGAGCACGACCTCTGGGTTGGCTTTGCATTTGTATGTGGTATCAGTTCACTGGTCACCATGAGAGAATGAAAATCTTTGCCTTTGAAAGGCAACCTTTCCTCCTGTGCAACTTGAAGCAAGAAGAGAAGCCAAGAGAGGAAACAATTAGAGAGGTCATTGGGTCAAGATCAGGAGCATTTGAAGTTCAGAAAGAGCAGAGCAGATTAGTGCTGGGTCACTGGAGAGAATAGAAAAGGTAAGGGCCTGTCATCCAGCAGAAGTAGTGATATGAGAAGTTTTAATGCACATTCCCTTTTTGTGTAAGGTTCAGGGTGATAAAATTTGCTCATCTGTACTGCAGGTAGTCAGAGAGGGAACAGTCACAGCTCGAGGGAGATGGAGAGAACACAAGAAATAGATTTAATATATTTAACATGGAAAGGGTGAAGAAGAAAGGAAGGAAGGAAGTCAAAGCCCATCTTAAACAGGACATAAATCCAACTGATACATAAATCCTGCTCCTGACCATGTTATTAAGGGACACGCTGAGCTACCTGGACCTCCTTGGTAGAAGGTGAAGTAGTGAAGGGAAGACATGGAGGCAAAATCATTGCAGGAGTTCACCTAAGCTTCTGAGGAGGGACCATGCAAAAGACTAATGCCAGAGGTCACCAAGAGCAGCTTGGGAGTGACCTGCATTATCTGCTGCTTCTAACAATGCTCTTTGTGGCTTTCCCCAGTCATCCGTGCTAAAGTGAAGGAGGTGAAGACTAAATGCCACGATGTCACTGCAGTAGTGGAAGTAAAGGAGATCCTGAAATCTTCCCTGGTGAACATCCCAAAGGACACTGTAAACCTCCACACAAATTCTGGCTGCCTGTGTCCACCCCTCAGTGCCAATGAGGAATACATCATTATGGGCTACGAGGATGAGGAGCGCTCCAGGTAACCCCTCCTGTGCTGTCCTCAACTGTTCTCCTGTCATAAAGCTCAAAGTCAGAGCCAAAAAGAAGGAAAACTTTGTGTCTGTAGGTCTCCTTCATGGTATTCAGGGAGGGCAAGGCTCTCTGCAGGCACAGAGATTTTAGTTTTGTGTGTGCTGGGTTATATAGCCCCTTGATGGAGCTGTCTCTGTTGTGTAGGTTACTCTTGGTGGAAGGCTCCATAGCGGAGAAGTGGAAGGAACGTCTTGGTAAAAAAATAAAGGTAAGAAAATACCTCATCAGAAGTCAAATGTTGTGGGTGCCATAAAACATTTACCTGTCTTTTCAAAATAAGGGAAGAAAATTTGTGTGCTGCCTTCAGTTTATCAATATCATGTATCAAAAACTAACGTGGTATGTTATTTACTCTATTTCTTAGAACTGCATGCTGAGTAAATTTAAGGGATACATTGAATTACCCAAAGTATCCCAGTGTAGCAGCAGTCAAAAGCTGTGTCTCAAAAAAGCAAATAGCAGGGGACTTTTAACTCTGTGGGCAAGCTGTGTGTTCCACAACACATACCTGCTTAGTTAGGGTTGTGATATGAATTGGAAAAAAAAAACAAAAAACAAACAGACCTGGGGGCTTTACAAATATTTTTCAGATTAAGTCATGGGCAGGGACATCTTCCACTATCCCAGGTTGCACCAAGCCCCACCCACCTGGGCCTTGGGCACTTTGAGGGATGGGGCAGCCACAGCTTCTCTGGCCGCCTTGTGCCAGGGCCTCATCACCCTCACAGGGAAAGATTTCTTCCCTATGTTTTATATAATCTAATCTGATCTAATCTAATCTCTGTCACTTTAAAGCCATTACCCCATGTCCTGTCATTACATGCTCTTGTAAAAAGTCCTCCTCCATCTTTTCTGTAGCCCCTTTGGGTTTTGGAAGGTCCTCTAAGATCTCCCTGAACTCTTCTCCAGGCTGAGCAACCACAGCTCTCTATATGAAAATATGGTCTGTTTTTTTCTTACTTAAATGTTTTCTAATGCCTTNTGAAAATCTTTGCCTTTGAAAGGCAACCTTTCCTCCTGTGCAACTTGAAGCAAGAAGAGAAGCCAAGAGAGGAAACAATTAGAGAGGTCATTGGGTCAAGATCAGGAGCATTTGAAGTTCAGAAAGAGCAGAGCAGATTAGTGCTGGGTCACTGGAGAGAATAGAAAAGGTAAGGGCCTGTCATCCAGCAGAAGTAGTGATATGAGAAGTTTTAATGCACATTCCCTTTTTGTGTAAGGTTCAGGGTGATAAAATTTGCTCATCTGTACTGCAGGTAGTCAGAGAGGGAACAGTCACAGCTCGAGGGAGATGGAGAGAACACAAGAAATAGATTTAATATATTTAACATGGAAAGGGTGAAGAAGAAAGGAAGGAAGGAAGTCAAAGCCCATCTTAAACAGGACATAAATCCAACTGATACATAAATCCTGCTCCTGACCATGTTATTAAGGGACACGCTGAGCTACCTGGACCTCCTTGGTAGAAGGTGAAGTAGTGAAGGGAAGACATGGAGGCAAAATCATTGCAGGAGTTCACCTAAGCTTCTGAGGAGGGACCATGCAAAAGACTAATGCCAGAGGTCACCAAGAGCAGCTTGGGAGTGACCTGCATTATCTGCTGCTTCTAACAATGCTCTTTGTGGCTTTCCCCAGTCATCCGTGCTAAAGTGAAGGAGGTGAAGACTAAATGCCACGATGTCACTGCAGTAGTGGAAGTAAAGGAGATCCTGAAATCTTCCCTGGTGAACATCCCAAAGGACACTGTAAACCTCCACACAAATTCTGGCTGCCTGTGTCCACCCCTCAGTGCCAATGAGGAATACATCATTATGGGCTACGAGGATGAGGAGCGCTCCAGGTAACCCCTCCTGTGCTGTCCTCAACTGTTCTCCTGTCATAAAGCTCAAAGTCAGAGCCAAAAAGAAGGAAAACTTTGTGTCTGTAGGTCTCCTTCATGGTATTCAGGGAGGGCAAGGCTCTCTGCAGGCACAGAGATTTTAGTTTTGTGTGTGCTGGGTTATATAGCCCCTTGATGGAGCTGTCTCTGTTGTGTAGGTTACTCTTGGTGGAAGGCTCCATAGCGGAGAAGTGGAAGGAACGTCTTGGTAAAAAAATAAAGGTAAGAAAATACCTCATCAGAAGTCAAATGTTGTGGGTGCCATAAAACATTTACCTGTCTTTTCAAAATAAGGGAAGAAAATTTGTGTGCTGCCTTCAGTTTATCAATATCATGTATCAAAAACTAACGTGGTATGTTATTTACTCTGTTTCTTAGAACTGCATGCTGAGTAAATTTAAGGGATACATTGAATTACCCAAAGTATCCCAGTGTAGCAGCAGTCAAAAGCTGTGTCTCAAAAAAGCAAATAGCAGGGGACTTTTAACTCTGTGGGCAAGCTGTGTGTTCCACAACACATACCTGCTTAGTTAGGGTTGTGATATGAATTGGAAAAAAAAAACAAAAAACAAACAGACCTGGGGGCTTTACAAATATTTTTCAGATTAAGTCATGGGCAGGGACATCTTCCACTATCCCAGGTTGCACCAAGCCCCACCCACCTGGGCCTTGGGCACTTTGAGGGATGGGGCAGCCACAGCTTCTCTGGCCGCCTTGTGCCAGGGCCTCATCACCCTCACAGGGAAAGATTTCTTCCCTATGTTTTATATAATCTAATCTGATCTAATCTAATCTCTGTCACTTTAAAGCCATTACCCCATGTCCTGTCATTACATGCTCTTGTAAAAAGTCCTCCTCCATCTTTTCTGTAGCCCCTTTGGGTTTTGGAAGGTCCTCTAAGATCTCCCTGAACTCTTCTCCAGGCTGAGCAACCACAGCTCTCTATATGAAAATATGGTCTGTTTTTTTCTTACTTAAATGTTTTCTAATGCCTTCCAGGTTCTGGAAGGATTACCTTTTTATGTTTTGATGCGCTGCAAAGGATCAGTGGTTTTGACATTGTTATGAGTGTCACTTTACACAGAATATTCTCATTTTGACACAATTTCTCAGCCATACATTTGCCATAATGCTTGTGCCTATGCAAACCAGTCTTCTCTTCCACTCAGCACTTTCTTCATCAGTGTAAGGGTCACTGGCAGGAAAATACTGTTGTGTTTATAAAAGCAAGATTTTCTGTGCACATTTCTCACATCAGTGGAGATTACAGGAGTGAAAGATACAGGGATCTTATTTCTAGTTGTTGTTTGATTTGGCAGAACCCTGGGAAATCCAGTGCCACAGAGAAAATATCATTTTGCTGCCATGGGCTGACTTCTGCTCAGTTTCAGCTCTTGGGTGATAACATCATTTGTTGGAATTTTTTTGGGGAACACACTTACTTTTTCACTTCTTTCCTTTTTGTGTGTACCCTGCTGGCTCTGCCCTCACACGTGGCCTGGGGGGTGTTGAGGACCCTGCCACATCACCACCCACTTCTTATCATCATCTTCCTTTCCAAGAGCATCAACAGTTGTACAAACTATATTTATTATGTCTTTTTTATTTTTTTTACTTTGATTTCTATTGCCTGCAAAACCAATAATAAATAATAATAATTTTTTTCAATTAACAAAACCCCCTCAACTGTTTTTTCATCCTGCTTCCCCCAAAAACACTGTGAGTGGCTTCATTTAAATTTTATTTCAAAGGTGAGTGTGTTGTGCTGTGGATCAGCCCCTTCACTCACAGAGGCTGCAGGAAAGCCAGGAAACAGTTTCCCTGTTTAAATGGGAACTTTTAAATGCTTAACGTTTAAATGGGGACTTTTTCCAGTAAGCTCTCATTGCACCCTAAGCCCAGCACAGGGTGACATGGTGGAAACTGCAATAGCAGCTTTTGCTGCTGTTTGTGAACATATTTTCTGTGTGAAACATGTGAACAGGTGGATCTGTAGCCTCTCTGGTAATTTCTGTAGTGTCACTATAGGACACAAAATAAAACAATGCCAACACTGAAATCTCTAAGGTAAAAGAGGGACAGTTGAATTCTGACTTCAGCATTTAGAGATTTCCAAAAGTGACAGTGGATTGGAGGATGACAGTGCCACCTCTCCAATGACACTGGACAAACCAACAGTCCATCAAATTTCTCCTTTTCCAGAAAAGAATGTAAAACAATATTTACAGAAAAGTGGATGAGAAAGTTCATTACAAGAATATAGACATCAGAAGGCTTTGAGGAACAGGGCAACACTGTAGCCTCTCTGGTAATTCCTGTAACCTCTCTGGTAATTCCTGTGAGCTCTCTGGTAATTTCTGTAGCCCCTCTGGTCTCGATGGTCTCTGTGGCCCTGGCTGACCCCAAGATGTGTCAGAGAGTATCTTTTCCCAGCCTGGCAACTGAAGAAGGAGTCAGGATTCTTCTGTTCTGGTTCTCAAGGTTGTTTATTTGCTGTTATCTATAACATTCTTTTCCTGGCCTGCCAAGGTCCATTCAGCAAGTCAGTCAGTGGCACACTGCCCACCTTCAGGGCGGTGTTGTCTTTTTATACCAAAAACTATGTGTACTTTATTTACAATTATTTTCCAATACCTATCACCTATGTTAGACAATGTGTTCCTACCTCAAACCAATCCAAAAGTGCCACCATCACCCAAAAGATGGAGGCTAGGAAGAAGGAGAAAGAAGGACGAGGCACGCCCAAATCCCTCCATCTTGGGACCCCGAGCCTCCATTCTAAAAACCCTGAAAATTCTACTTTTCACTCTGTGACAAACTAACTATTATTCTACTTAAACTTTTGTGGCTTGTAAATCCTCATATAAGGTCTGTAATTTTTTGCATGGGTCAAAATCAAAGGCACAGAGAGCCCAAAGGTCTTGGGCTCTGTGCCAAGGTCTCTGAGTTCTCTGGCAGGGGCTTGAGCCATCCAGGACAGCCAGAGGGATGGTAATTTCTGTGAGCTCTCTGGTAATTCCTGAAAGATCTCTATTAATTTCTGTGAGCTCTCTGGTAATTTCTGTAACTCTCTGGTAATTGCTGAAGTCTCTCTTGTAATTTCTGTGAGCTCTCTGGTTATTCCTGTAAACTCTCTGGTAATCCTAGTGCCTCTCTGGTAATCCCTGTGACTCTCAGGTAATTTCTGTAACACTCTGGTAATTCCTGTGAGCTCTCTGGTAATTCCTATAACTTTCTGGTAATCCCTATGACTCTCAGGTAGTTGCTGTAACTCTCTGGTAATTTCTGTAAATGCTCTAGTAATTCCTGTAACTTTCTGGTAACTTCTGTAACCTCTGGTAATTCCTGTGAGCTCTCTGTTAATTTCTGTAACTGTTTGTTAATTTCTGTAACTCTCTGGTAATTTCTGTAACCTCCCTGATAATTTCGGTAATTCTCTGTTAATTTCTGTAAATTCTCTGGTAATTTCTGTAACTCTCTGGTAATTTCTGTGAGCTCTCTGGTTATTCCTGAAAGATCTCTATTAATTTCTGTGAGCTCTCTGGTAATTCCTGAAAGATCTCTATTAATTTCTGTGAGCTCTCTGGTAATTTCTGTAACTCTCTGGTAATTGCTGAAGTCTCTCTTGTAATTTCTGTGAGCTCTCTGGTTATTCCTGTAAACTCTCTGGTAATCCTAGTGCCTCTCTGGTAATCCCTGTGACTCTCAGGTAATTTCTGTAACACTCTGGTAATTCCTGTGAGCTCTCTGGTAATTCCTATAACTTTCTGGTAATCCCTATGACTCTCAGGTAGTTGCTGTAACTCTCTGGTAATTTCTGTAAATGCTCTAGTAATTCCTGTAACTTTCTGGTAACTTCTGTAACCTCTGGTAATTCCTGTGAGCTCTCTGTTAATTTCTGTAACTGTTAATTTCTGTAACTCTCTGGTAATTTCTGTGAGCTCTCTGTTAATTTCTGTAACTCTCTGGTAATTTCTGTAACCTCCTTGATAATTTTGGTAATTCTCTGTTAATTTCTGTAAACTCACTGGTAATTTCTGTAACCTCCCTGATAATTTCTGTAATTGTCTGTTAATTCCTGTAACTGCCTATTAATTTCTGTAACCTCTCAGGTAATCCCTGTGCCATCTCTCAGGTAATCCCTGTGCCATCTCTCAGGTAATCCCTGTGCCATCTCTCTGTTAATCCCTGTGCCATCTCTCTGTTAATCCCTGTGCCATCTCTCTGTTAATCCCTGTGCCTTCTCTCTGTTAATCCCTGCGCCGTCTCTCTGTTAATCCCTGTGCCATCTCTCCGTTAATTCCTGTGCAGTCTCTCAGGTAACCCCTGTGCCATCTCCCGGGTAATTCCTGTGCAATCTCTCAGGTAACCCCTGTGCCGTCTCCCGGGTAATTCCTGTGCAATCTCTCAGGTAATTCCTGTTCCTTTCCCCGCAGCGCTGGGACCAGAAGCTGCGGCAGGCGGGGAAGGGGCGGGCCGAGCCCGGCCCCAGCGCGGCGGCCCCGAAGCCCGGCGGGGCCCAGCAGGCTCGCAGCTGGGCGTGACACCGCCGAGGGATGCTGGATGCACGGGACTGTCTGCCGGGGCTTCCTCTTGGAGCAGCAAAGGAGAAATTGCACTATTGCACGTTATATTCTATTGTTTACTACCAAGTCATGTTCTAGCTTTTATTAGGTTTTATTCTCCCTCTTTGTTCTCCACATTTTTCTTTTTGGATATATGCAAGTTCTGGAAATGTATATTTGTTTTTTTCTGTTGCTGAGTACTGTAGAAAACTGCCCTTATGAGATGAAGAAAGACAATGTTCAATTTACCTTTTTATCTCCTAGATCTTCTCTGGGAGAAAATTCTGATGCTAGCAGGAATGAAATCTGGCAAAGACCATTGCTTAAAGTCATGACTCACACTGGCTTTCTCTGTTCACTCTTTCTTGGTCACTGTTTGCTGAAACTTGCTCTCTTTTGGGTAGGTTGTTAACTGCATTTAAATGTATAATTTTTTATTCTGAAATATAATTCTGAAATACATATATTTTTTTTTGCTAAGAGAACTGTTTGAATCAGTACAGCTTTATTAGGTTTTCTTACAGATAAACCACTTGCATAAGGCAGACTAAATATTTCCCTGTGCATGTACACAGGGAACCTGGGTTTTCCAGTGCTTTGGACATTAAAGGAAATATCTAGTTCTGTAACTATAATTTATAACTAAATTTATGCTTCTTCTCTTATAATGGCAGTTTTTTCCCCTTTTCTCAGCTGAGTTATAGGAGTAGACAGATTCACCAGGCCTACTTCTCAGAACAGGTCTGCAGTTTAGCCTTTTGATTTTGTGGTGTTACTCTAAAATCTGTGCCTACATAAACAAGTGTTCAATGCTCAGTAACATATGTCCAATAAAAGAATTGTAGTTGCCAACCACAGACCTTACCTGACATCATATTGCTAATACTACCCTTGAAAATATAAAAACCAAAAAAACCCTTAATTTTTGTGCTTCAATAGAATTCTTTGCAGATGGTGCCAACATACTGGAAGTTATCTTTGTTTTTCTAGTCTCCCCTGCTTAAAAGAAATCAAAAAGGGGTACATCAAAGAGCAATCCTCTTTAGCATAGTCTGCAGAGAGGAACCAGCTCTACTTAAAAAGAGCAAATGACTGTTGTTTCCTAGCTGTCAGTACTCTCTTTAGTACACTTTAGGCTGCCTTTCATAAGAAAATAGTGTTGAGTTGTTGGCTGGTTTGAAAATATGATGGTGATAAATAGACAGAAGTATTTGGGAATACTATAATAATGATGTTTTAAGATTTCAGTCAATAACCAGCAGTCTTGGGATAGATTTTCCATTGGGCTAGATACCAAATAAGTTGAAAAAGAACAACATCCTGCAACACTCAAATTTCTATTTATAATTAAAAATAAAGGGATAATTTAGGGGAAAGATTGGTTCTGAAAGCTGGCAGAAGGATATTAATCCTCTAGATATTAAATCTTCAGTATTTTCTCAGAATTACAGAGATCACAGAATTACTTAGGTTGGAAAAGACTTCCAGGATCATCAAGTCCAAGCTTTGATTGATCTCCACCATGTGAACTAGACCAGAGCACTAAGTGCCATGGCCAGTCTTTTCTTGAGGACTTCCAGGGATGATGACTTTAACAAGCATTTCTACTGAGTCGGTAAATAACAGAACCATTTGTTAAGTTGTGAATAGCTCGATAAATAATGTTAAACCTCATTATTTACCCCAAAGCAACCACTGAAGTCCTGTTGATGAGTGCTGGAATCCCAGGGTCAGCAGTCACCACTCATCACGTTGTGTTCTGCTATGAAAAGAGCTATGAAATCATAAAACTCTGTTAAAGATGTAGAAAATCCCCAGAGACCTGGGAGTTTACCCTTTGCTAGCCACCACTTCTGAAGGTGGCCTGTCCCATGCCATTTCTCTGTGATTAGCAGCCACCTTTTTTAATCCACTTGCAACTCAGTACTGACATTAGTTGCATTAAAAATTGCCAGAGCAGAGCACAGTGCTGCACTTTAAAACCTCAGTAAGAGACAAATGAGCAGCATTTGTAACTGTCACACACATCATGATGTTACAGTGAAAATATTTCCCTAACTGGAAGCCACCAGATTGGTATTTTTCCAGAGGAATTAAGCATTTTTCATTAACACATGATAAATGAGGGTGGCATGATGGGCTCCTTGGAAGAGGCAAGAGGCATTTTTCACAATCCCTTAATTAACTGAGGAGCCTTTTACAAACTCTGGCACTGCTTCTACCCCATCACAGTCATTTCAGTGACTGAACCTCTGTAGCACCTCCCAGACTCACTTGTGCTGAGTGTACAAATGATCAAGCCAGAGACCAATGAGATACAGATGACACAATATCAATATTTTATCATATTGTTATTTCAATATCAATTATTTCAATAGCTTTGAGCAGTATCTCTCACATGTGTTTGGTGGTCTGGAGCACACTGAAATGCTCTGTTGCTCTAAAGCTGCACTTACTGCTTTATCACATCTGTGAGGGCTTTGTGACAAGCTAGGCTACTCCACTGGTGTTTTAAAGTGACTTTATTTAAATTGTAGTCTTACTAATTGACACAGTTGTACATCATTTTCTTGCTTCTTTCCCAGGAAATCCTTTTCTGCCCTTTTTGTGCCCATTTTTGATGTGATCCTACATTAAACTGTCAAAAATGCACTATATAGCATATTCTTCTGTAGAAACACACAGCCCTCAGGGTTTTCATAGACATCCACTTGGGATGTGACTTTGCTTCAATTTGTAATGGTTTTTGTTCCTCCAGTTTTATTAACTTATGTAGACATAAAGTCAGGTATGTTCTAAAAGTTTGGTTTGTGCAAAGTCACTTTGCTCAGCTGCAAAGGAAGTGGAGTGTGGACTGCAGTGTTTGCCTGATGGAGGAGCCCCCAGGATCCTTCACACAGGTACAGCAAGGGAGGGAAAAAACCCCAAAGCAGAGAGATTTCAGAACTTTGCAGTTTCTGCAAGGCTGCATGCCAGGCTGGGCTGTGTGTCCAGCTCTGGCTCTGCTCCCAGTGCCCTCCAAGCGGCCACCTTACCCCAGTGTGGTGAGCTGCTCCAGGCTCTCCTCCCTCCTAATTCCCAGTTTCTCCGGCATCCTGCACCCAGGCTCTCCTTCCTCCTACCCTGGGGGCTCCTCCCTCCTGCTCCCAGCCCTCTGGCCCGTGGGGAGAGTGGGAAGACTCTTCTCCACAACACCTGGGCACAGCACAAGGTGACAGAGCCCTGAAGGCCACCCCACAGCAGGCACACATCAGCTTCTGCTGCCATCCCACCCACCTGCTGCATCCAAGGCACTGCAGGGCTTTCAAAGAGGATGCTGAGTTATAAGAATAAAAATTACCTAAGCAGCAACATAGCTGTTCCCATTTGGAAACATCACTGTGATGCATTTTGGAGATGGTAGCTTGGTGGTTCCATTCTCATCCACACCACTGCCTGGTTCCTGTTTTCCAGACATGCTTCAGCTCTGCCTGTGGTGGTCACAGTAAGTACAGCAAGGTGAGCACCATCACTGATTCAGCAAATCCTATGAAGCATATTGTCAATCCTGTTTAATTCTTGGGCTTTGGATTTTTTTAAGCACTCAGTGAATATCAGTTAATGTGAGAAGGAAACTCTGCTGCACAAAAAGCCAAGAAAACCAAATTTCTGAGTTAAGCATGTTTACTAAACTCCTCCTGTCCTCACTCTCAAAGCCTTTGGAAGAAAGCAAGGTTTGTTATTTCACATTTTGCCTAATTAGGTCTCTGTCTGAGATTCCCTGTGTCAGGAAAATTAATCCATGATGTCAGAGGTTTAAGTCCAAAAAGGAGACAGAGGAGTCCTGTAAGGACAAAGGGAGAGGCCATGGAGCATTTCCCAAGGGGTCTCTTGAATTGCTGGAGGATGCAGCCTCCTCCTTATCCCAGTTTCCTGGCCACATTTCCCTCTCTCTCTCCCCATTGGCTGAGGTACTTGGGAGGTACAGACTTCCCAAATCACCTAATGCAGACCTGCCTTTTCTCTGTATCTCTGTTCTTTTTCTCTAAGTCCAGGATTTTAGCACAGCCTTGAGTGACGGTCTGTGTCAATTCCTCTGGAATTTATGGTCCCTCCCATTGCTTCTTTCACCTATCAGTGTCTGGCTTTATCTACCAGCAGGCCCACAGCTTGTTTGTAAAGACACATCCCTGTCATTCCTTTCATCTGAACATCCCATGCAATTTAGAACCAGAGACTGTGGTGTGAAAATGTGGTGCTTTTAATATCTTCCCTAATTTGGGTGGAGCTTTGCCTTATATTCCCAAATCCTGCACTCAAACTGGGTCAGTGTATGCTAACAGGCAGTGTTTTATTCAATTGATTTCTAAAAGTCCTGCTTCCCATCCAGCATCTACTTCATTCCTCTCTTAGAGTAAAATACACCTACTTCATCTTTCAATCCCCATAGCTAAAGCCAGAGAAAAAATAATGCTGTGTGAGGATGAAGCAAAGGCAAGGTGCAAGTCTGGGAGCAAACCCACCTCTGTCCCTGCAGAGAGAACAGCAGCTGGCCTGAAGTGCCACCAGGGACAAGAAGCAGCTGTTTCTCTCATGTCCTGTGCTGCTCAGTGCAATGCTGGTAAGCGATTCTGCAGTCTGTGCAGGGCTCTGCCCTCCCTGGAGCCCAGCTCTGTCACTTGTCTCAGGAAAAAAATGCCTTGAATTGCTTTAGAGACCTGGCTGCACTGAGGCTTCTGTTGTGATGGTGTGTTCCTTTTAAATGTATTTCCATATGCTGGCAGGAAGGCTGATTTCACTCTGTTTACCAAGATCTTATTGAACACTATAGAGATAAATATATTAACTTTTAATCTTGCCTTTTCACCTGCAGTGAAACAATTTGAGGGTCATGGTCAGTCTGTTACTTTAAAAAATTTGTAGCTGTGAAAAAAGTGCTCTGAAGTAATTCAGAGTATTTCCTTATTTCATTTCAGAACTGGTTTGTTTGGAGGCAGCACTATAAAAAAAGGGCAAACAGAAGAGCATGTGATGGGCAGCCTGTTGCTGGTGTACAATGTGGTTGTTTTACTGGGTGATGCACATAATGCACATACCTACACATGCACATGTGACCAAGTATCATGGGATGTATAGAAGGGTTGATTAAAACCATTCCTTTCCCATATCTGGGTTAGATTAGTCCAGAGAGAAAATATGCAGCTTAAAATCTCTGTGAATAATTAGCCTGACAAGTTGCTTCTCTGGTGCAGCTCAGCAGATGAGGAGGCAGGAGGAATAAACACCAAAGTTGCTTATTCACCAGAAATGTCCTTAATTTCTGGCAAGGGGTCACTCATGGCTTTAATGAATCTGCTCTGGACATGTTAGCAGTGGTATGAAAATAACAGAGCTTGATTTCAGCCTGGGAATGATCATTTTGGAGTATATTTCCTGCCATTGAAGCCAATAATTATCAGAGTCTATAGGGTGAGGACAACTTGCACAGTTGAAGAGCACAGAGAAAAGAGCACAGTTCAGTCCATCAGGGTTTCAGGACTAAACTGGAATCAGGGTTTTCTTTTTTGTGATAGTCCAGCTGCCCTTTCCAGGGTAAATATTCAGATGAATTTCTGAATGTTGCTGTGCTACAGAATTAGGGAGGGAGACACCAAAACACAGCATGGCCAGAAAACTGGTTCAGTGTCACTGACAGCACCACTAGCACAGAGGTCAGCTGCAAAAGTGCTTGGGCTTGATCCTCTTTGTCAAAATGTTCTTGTTCTCTGTGTTCTGTGGGAAGAAAGGGAAAAAGCAAAGCTTTTTTTCCCTGTAGGGTTGTTGGGTGAGATGTATCTGGCTGCCCCTCTGCTTGCCACGCCGAGGATTGCAGTTCCCCATCCTGAGCTCTGGGTTATTTAGTGCCTGGTTCTTCCCTTGCTTTTCCTCTGAAAAGCTTCTGCCTGTGTTCCAAACCTGGAGCTGCCTCACCCAAGGCTTCCTGGACATTTGCTACACCTCAGCTTTTCAGGAGAAATGTGTGTAGATGCAGAATTAGCTGAAGCCACCTTAGGAGCAAAGCAGCAGCTGTTTTGGTGGGCATCTTCTCTCTGGTTACAAAGTAGGGCAGATGAGGACATGAAATCCTAAGGCTGCACTACTCCCTCAGTAATTTTTTTTTACAAATAAGCCTAAATTATGCTGTGAAACCCATAGCAAATACTCCACATCAGCCCTGACTGAGCCCACTGCTGCAGTCCAGGTTGGGGATGGCAAACCAGGTCACCGCTTCCTTCCCAGAGCAGCTTAAATGCCTGCCCAGATAAGCCCTGTCATGCAGGAGAGATTACAGGCTCTGAATTAAACCTCCTCTGGCTTGTAGGGTGCTCTGGACCAGCCAAAATGCCTCTCACCTCCTTCAGGGCTTGGGAGGTTTGACAAGTGATAGTGAGGGGAGATGAGGGAGGGATAGAAAAGGAGTTTCAGGATGAGAGCAACAGAAGGAGATTACTTGTGACCCTGCTCTTGTACCCCTTTGCCAGGCAAGTGCATTGTGAAAATGCTGAAAATATATATATAAAATATATCTGAAAATGCAGATATGTTACTGTAGGACTAAAGGCAGCATCAGACTGCCACAGGTGAAAAGGGAGCTGAATGCATGTGTCATCAGCAGATCTCATATTAGGACTTGCTGAATTTTGAGTGCTGAACACTGCAAGTCTGACCTTCCCATGCAGTTATCTAGGGTTTGAAATAGGTTAGAAGATTTTCATCATTTTATCCTGTATGATCCATTTGGAAAAGTGATTGGCTTTGTCCTCCACATGGACCTGTTTCTGTCCCAGGTCATGTGGGTCCTTCTGGCCCTCTCTTTGCTTTGCTGAGGTAGGAAAACCTGCGCTGGCACCACCTTTTTTTTTTTTTTTTGGTCACAGATTGAGTATCTGAAAGTGTACATTGGTCACCTGCAAAATTCCAGCTTTTCCCAGCAATCCTCTCAGGGAGATTTTCTGAGTGGCAGGATAACCAGTCTCCATTGCCCCAGGGACTTCACCAATAGGCTCATAGTCTCTCTGCTCCCCTTTGCCAGTGTTTCCAGCTGCCCCTGGCCTCATGGAACATCTACCACTTTAACTCTGACATTTCCTGAGGGCTTTCTTTGTGATACAGGTACCCCTCCTGTTCAAAGCTGGGTCCTGGTTTGCTTTTTGCCTTGTTTCCTTGTGGCTTTCTGTCCCTCTGCACCCTGTGTGTTTCCTGGCTGCTTATCTCCTTTTTTTCCTCTCATTGTTCCCCATTCCTGCATCTCGAGCCAAGCCTCCTGCCACTGCCTGATGACCACCAGGGACATTTGCTTCCTCCCATTGCCTCACATCCCCTTCCAAGGGGGTCTGTCAAGATCAGTTACAGGGAAATTTAGCCTATTTCTTGGAGAACTTGAACTGAAATGCCCAAGAGTTCTTGGTCTGTTGCTGATTTAATGCAAAATTTCTCACACCATCCCAGAGTGCCAAGAAATTAAAAATGCTGGAGCTGCTGAGACAAAGGTCTGGCTTTTCCTTGCCTGTGTGGGTGGATGAAGTATTCCTCCCTAGCTTTGCCCCTGGAATTGGCTGTGTCTGAAATCAGAGCTGAACAAAACAACTGCAACAGCTGATATTTAATACTTCAGGCTGTCCAACCATGCATTTCCTAAATGTCTTGGTGGAGAATTATGGATTGGAAATGGAAAGCTGAGTCTTATTAGAAGTATGGGGTAGCCTTAAATCCCTTGGTTTGAGGAACTCTTTGCCTGACACCTAAATACTCAATACCAGGTAACCCATTGTGTACAGGTTATTCTGCAGCACAAAACACAGCACAGGGTGTTCTTAACACACTACCTGAGGAAAATCAGGGAAAAAAAAAGTTAGTGTTTTCCAGCTGCATTTCAGTCCATGATTTTAGCACATTGTTTCCTGTGAGAGGCTGAAAAGCAATGAGAGTCTGGAGGGGAAGAAGAAGCTTGAAAAAAGTGCAGGTGGAAAAGGGATGGGAGGCCAAAGAAATGTGGGAGACTGGAGGGGAAAAGTGGAGGCTGAAACCTGGGGAGAGGCTAAAGTACTGTGGGACTAAAGAAATCTTTTTGTGAAATGGAGTCTGAGAGTCTGTTGAAAGAGTGGAGGAATAAGGAGAAAGCATTAAATAGATTGGAGGCTTAATCTAAAGCCCTTAAGGGGCTTTAATATGAGACCCTAAAGGAATATAGGGACAAAACAGAGTGGGAGACTGAAAAAGAACTGGAGGGACAGTGTAGAAGGTAGAGGGGAAAAAGTGTGGAAATGGAGTAAACAAGGAAGGCTGAAAAAAATTGGAGGCTAAAAATGAGAAGGAAGTGAGGTAACAAAGAAAACTGGAGAGAAAAAAAGTAGAGGCTGCAAAAGAGTAAAACACACCAAAAAGAGGTCAGCGAGAAGAAAAAATGAGTCAAGAAAAAACACAGGCTGGAAAAAGGTAAAGGGC
>WBNQ01087573.1:0-17709 GCA_013401375.1 Spizella passerina
GATGGGGCAGCTGCCTCAGGGAAAGAGAGAATCACGAAGAAGCCTCCAAAATAACATGAGCAGCCCTTTGTTTGCTGATCCTCCCACTGGCCCAGGGTTTAAAGCCCTCTCCAAGATGTGCCACCACTCAGGTCTGACTGATTTTGGTCATTAATGGCAGCTACAGTTCCAGTTTTGGTGAATTCTGGGTGAATTTTGCCCCAAAGCCAAGCCTAAACCGAAGAGAACCCAAATCAGGTGCAACAGGACACAGCAAAGCCACCTTAAGTTATTAGCAAAGAACAAAAGTACAAATCCATGTTTAATTGGCTGGAGAAAAGGTCCTTGAATGTTGACTGAAGGAACATTAACAATCTCCTTATTTTACTACAGCAATTTACTTGTGTCCTGGGCTGAATGAAGAAATCACATGTTTTACATGATGATAGTAGTGGGAGCAAGAAAAATGGATTCTTTTCATTCCTCCTCGTAAATATTTTTTCCAACACTTTTCTTCCAGACTGCAAAATCAGAGCCATCTCATACCACAAATTATGCTTCACAAAGGAAAGACAAAAAAGAAGAAAAATTTGGGGGGGAGCAAGTGAAGCCTCTCCCATCTGTGCATGACTGAAATCCAGAGCCTCCCACTGTAATTGTGGAATATGTGTGTATTTGTGTTCCTCTGCAAAAGCAGCAAGAGAAAATGAACAAAAATGGTTGAAATCTTAATCTGGATGCAAAGCTATTGGAGACAAGCTGACCTAATCAGCTGCAGATCTGATCTCCTCAGAGAGAACCTTTACGAGCTTAAAAATGATGTTTTATTTCCTCCCCCAGAATTCCTATTCTGGACTTCTTTTTTTTCCACTGTCGAGTTTGTTGCTTTTCTCATCAGTCTCCTTCCTTTAACTTTCATATACTCTTGACTTCCTAGCAGAAAATACTGTGTTATACCCCCCAGGATGGCTGACACATGGCTACTGCAAGGCTGCAGACTTTTTTAACAAAAAAAGAGTCTTTTTCTAGTGACTCCATAACTAAAATTGACGACAAAACATGTATTTTTATCCCAAATCCCCTGTCATTAAACAGTGGGATAAAAGCCTTCTGGACATCTAACAAGGTTACAGAAGACAGATAAGGTGAGAGTAGTTTTAGGGTTTCATAGTAATTTTTTTGAATGTGGAAACACACATGCATGCCCATGATGGACATTTTATTTCTCTCCAATAATGATGAAAAGCCATCAGAACTTCAGGGCTCTCTGTTATTTACAGCAGGACTATGCTTTCAAAAACACAGCCTTTAGAAATCAAGCCAGAAAAAACCTCTGGGGAACAAGTAAGTCATGTGAATGTGATCAACAGAAGTGGTCAAGACACTAAAATACATGAGATAAAACATAAATGAAAATGTTAATTGAGCCTCTGGGCCAGCCACTTCTAAAAGTGCACATTTCTGTAATTATCAGGCCAGGGCTTGCCCACAAAATATGAACAAGACTCTGAGACTTGATTTCCTAGCAAGGCCCATGTTCTATATGCAGGCTGGAGCCACATCTCCAGAACTCTGAGCAATAATTAATCAGAAGGAAAAGGAGCAAAGGTTAGATCTCCATAAAAGAACGGGGTTTTAACCTACAAAAATTAGCTCTTTTTAAAATTGACTCATCCCTTTAAACCCTTTCCAAAGAGGGGAAATGTATAACAGAAGAGCTATTAATTCACTTCTTCGCCCTTCTCTCAGCATACAAAAGATTATTTCTCTGTGCTCAAGATGAGACAACCATGAACTGCAGGAATTATCTCAGTGTGGAGCAAGCCCTGCAGAGAGGTACAGGTGTGATCCCTGTGCCAGGGGCTCCTTCCCCCATGCCCATCCATGTGAACAACAGTTGCTATATTACCAAAGCTTTCTCAGCAGGCAGATGGTTGTAGGGCCGAGGAAAAGGTGGTGCACACCCCTCAGAACAAGGAGGAACCAAGTCCCCATCAGGGCAAGGTTAGCAGTGGTTGTGTGCCTGTTCTCAGCTGCACAGTCCCCGGAGAAGGTGAGGAGGATGCTTTGTGTGATATCCAAAACACTCCTGAGAAGTGGCTGTTTCAATCAAAGAGCTTCCCTAAACTGAGAGAGAGAGAGGAGGGGATCTGCAGGCAGGGAGCTGGAGCTACAGAAACCTTTTGTTGCTGTGGATCACAAAAGCGGTTTGATCTCAATCCCCCGGTGTGGGATCACTTCAGCACAACACCCGCCCAGGGATGAATTCAGCTGCCTGAACAAATGCATTGGATCGTTTGTCACTGAGCATCTGCAACACCTGTGTGGCCTGGGAGATGAAATACAAACCTGCAACAAGGCTGAAACAGCACCAAAATACCCCACAGCAAATCTAACAGCACTGTCACTTCTGCAGGGGCTGCTGAGCTGAGCTGAGCTGAGCTGAGCTGCTCATTTAGGCTGAGCTCAGTAACTCCCCAGGCTTCACTCCTTCTGTCAATTAGAGCTCTGACTTGGATTAGAGCTTAGATACTTAAATTAGCTGTTGATACTACTTGGAAATACCTAGCTTTGTGGTTTTCCATCTGAAATATCTTCTGAATGCCTGCAGCTCTTGCCTGCAGCCCAGAGCAAAGTGAGCAGCCCATGGTGGATGGGTGTCACCACAGAACACCCCCTGCCATACCAGGTGTTTGAGACAAACTCAGGTCAGTTGAGGCCACAAAAGTCAACACTTTTTGTCCATCAGGTGAACATTTAACCCTGGTTTGTTTTCCCTTTGCACAGGGAAATCTGTAGGGGAAGTGTTAATGGAGGCATACTTTAGCCTGTAACTCGCTATAAGTATGCGCTTGAACAGCTGCTTTTTAGCAAGCAGCAAAACCAGGCTCATTACGGGCCATTTGCTGAATTAATCAAGCTTCAGGATATCCTAATAAGTGAATTAATCTGTTTCCTAAAACAAGACTAAAAGCTTCACACTGTCAAAGCATAAATACATCTAGAGGGCAGCAATGATATTGTCATTTTCCACTAAATATAGAACCTGAGCAGAGACAAGTGCACAGTCACACACTGCACCAACCCAGACTTTTTTTTCCCCCGTTTCTTTTAATTTTTCCCCTTTGAGAATAATACATATAAATTGCGAAGTTGTAAGTGGATGGTATAATTTTCAGATCCTTGGTCAAAGAGCATTTTGCCCATATTCACACTGCAGGGTAATCAGAGTGTTATCTATCAACATGGATTTATTTCCCAAATAAAAAGGGAGGAAAAAAACCCCAACACATCACCAAAATAACCAAATGTCAGGGATAAAAAATCCTCAAAGACTGACAGACTTTGTTTTATGAATGCAGCTGAAACTTATCTGAGTCACTCAGCAGCTCCCAGGAGACACAGAGAAACACAGACCCAGGCACAGAATCACCACGGGAATTTCTTGCAGTTAGGATGGAAATATTTTACACAAACAGTTTATTCTGGTGGGGAAAACAGGAGGGGAGTTTTTTAAGCAGAAGTTCTTTTTCTTAAGGAGTTTTTAAAATTGAATTTGCTGGCACTGGCAGGGTTTGACAGCATTCCCCATCCAAGTTAGAGATGACAGGATGGACACAAAGCAGGGGAGGTGCAGCCAAAGCCTCTGATGAGCTGATTTGAGCAGGAACCTACCTGTCAGTTTTTATCTTGAATTCAGGACCTGTCAGTTTTTGTCTTGAATTCCATCCCCTAGATCCACATAGACTACAGTGAGGGGCAGAAACAGCCCCATGAGTACCAAAGCCTGGCCATGGATCAGGGTCTTGTGCTTCTCCGAGTTTTCCAAAAGCTTTTCACACAGTTTGGGCACTTCCCAGCCTGCATTTGCCCAGTGCTACAGTTCAAAAGCTTTCCTTGACAGGGAATGCTGCTGGGCTCATTCCCTGCAGCTGATGAGCTGCTTTCAGGAAATTGGTGGGAAACTGGAATCTTTGAGAGCCTGGTTTCTAAAACTGAAAAAGAGATCACTGGAAAATGATCCAAAATTTTTACAGGCTTTCAAATGAGAAATATGCTGACAGATATATAAAATTTACTCACAGATATCTAAAATATGCGCACAGATGTACAAAATCAATGCCAAAAAAAAGCTGTAGTTCCTAAAAGGTGGCAGCTCATGAAAATGGGATACCTGACAGTGTAATAAATGCTGTGTTACAACCTAGAGCTGGATAAGCTCTCAGTTGAAGAAAGGCAATGCAAGGTAGTTTTTCTAAATTGGTCTGATTTTGCTCTCAAAAAAAAAAAAAAGAAAATCAGTATAATATAACAAACTATCATTTCTTCCTCTGCCTCATCAAAATGCAAAACAAAATAGAACAAAACTACATGTCCTAGGCAGAAATCTTATGTTGATTCAAGCCATCTCCTATCAGACCCTCATTTTGAGCTGTATTGTTCACCTCTGAGATTTTCAAGATCCATTTCCCATTCTTTAATCAGTTGTCTGAGCTCATTTTATCATCTGCACGGGCAACACAGCTGAGGTTTTCAGCACAATCAGCCTCATCATAAATGAGGCAGCCCACAAACTAACTTGGTGAAATCATGCAAGTGGTCAGAATGTGTTAGTATTTGGTTTTCCCAAATTCTGGACGTGTTCTGCATGCAGAAATTTTATTTCTCAAATGCCAAAACAGATTGCACCTGTGTATTCAAACCTTAACCTGCTCTCCTACTGCTTTCCCAAGCTTTAATCACTTAACTGCTATTTCCCAAGGAGCTACTGATTCCAAAATTTGACCAAATTTTGATATAATCCTTCCCTCTGTTTTCTGCACTACATCTTGGAGGAACCACACACATGCAAGTGTATAAGATCAACTGGAGGTAGCTACTCACATTTTATGTTGAAAGGAGCAAAATATTCCTTCCCTCAAAAAATAATGCTTCAGCATTTCAATAACATATTTCCATTAGTATTTAATTTAATTAACATGCCATTGTTTCAAGAGCAAAAAATTTAGGAAAACTTATTAGTAGTGCAATACAAGCATCAGCCACCACTGAGAAGGAGAGGAGCAGGGAAGAACTTTAGAACTTTAAATCAGGTACACTATGAACCAGTGCAAGCAAAATTTATAAAACAGAGTTTATAAAAACTAAACTGGGGTATTCAATATTTTTTTTCTTTCATATACAAGAAAAACATTTAAATTCTTTCCACTGTGTTCTGCACTGCTCTTAATTCTCAGAAATTTTCTTCTGGTCCCCACTGAGACTTGTCCAAGCAGTGAAGTACCTGCCGTAATCAAAGCCAGCATCACCCACACTATTCCAGGTTCTCTCCTGTTTTATTGCAAAGACCCAGGTCTGAGATTAGAGGGCTTTAGGATGATTTTGCAGTTTTCTGAGGCAACTTTTACTCTGCTCAAAGTCTGTCTCTGAGAACAAACCAGGCAGAGGACTTTGTTTCACAGAGCCAACACACCAAACTTCTGGCCAGTTATCTGACCATGATACCTAGACCTGGGGAAGGAATAAATTCACTTTCTACAAGTTTAAAAATAAGATCTAAAATGTCAGGGTCACTCTTTTATGGGATGCTGGCCCCACAAAATTAACACTACCTACAATTGAGATCAACACCCAAGCAAAAGTTCAGAGTGAAATACGGAATTAAATTATCTCAACAGTCAATACCACACTGAAAAAGTGAGTGACAAACAAATGGCTGCACATATTTGGAATTAATGTGTTTAAAAATTCTTAATGAAAGGTCCAAAGGGTATTAACAAATAAGATCTAAAATGTCAGAATCATTTTTTTACGGGATGCTGGCCCCACAAAATTAACACTATCTGCAAGTGAGATCACCAACACCCAAGCAAAAGTTCAGAGAGACAAACAGGGAATTAAATTACCCCTACATGGAATGAAATTATCCCCATCAAAACCACACTGAAAAAGTGAGTGACAAACAAATGAGTGCACATATTTGGAATTAATATGTTTAAAAACTCTTAATGAAAGGTCCAAAGGGTATTGACAGATAAGCAAAAGGAAATGAGTGCCTGGGTCCCACAGCCTGAATAATAAATTTGTAGTGAGTCACCATGATTGTTTACCTCGAAGAATAAAGCATCCAGGAGATTTCTAAGGAGCCCCCATGCTCCCTTGCTTTGAATATCATTTGCCTCCTAATTTCCTCTCCTGTCTGCCGTGCAGAGCTGATGCAGCTCCAGCCTCAGCAGCCAGTCCCTGATGAAGTTGCTAAAACAGATTGCAGCCCCCCAGCCTTCTTTCTGTCTGAGACATCCAACTCCCAGCAGGGTCTGAACTCCTGCTCACACAGGCTGGAAAAGGCACTGTCTGTCCTTTGAAAATGCAGTTTAGGTGGTAGGATTAAGTATTCCATGAGCCAAAGGTTGTCTGATTATCCAGGTGGGTGAAGCAGTGCTACGAACACACTGAGCTGTAGGCAGCTACACATGCAGAAACACACAAAGCACAACAAACCCTCCCCAGGCTGCAGAGGATATTTTCTGCCTGGATCTCCCTAAATGTACTCCAGCAAAGAGGAAACGGTGTCCACAAGTCTGCGCTTTTGAGAAATCTGCATCATTCCAGGCAAAAATTTTGAATATACAGGCTGGAATGTGGAGGAAATGTTGATTCCCGAGCAAACTTTTTTTTAAAATTGTTTTTGGGTTTTTTATTTTCTTTAATGGAAATGGATTTTGGGTGTCCCCACCTTCTGAACACGAGATCTGCGGGAGGGAGAAGAAAGGAGTTTGTACTTACTGGTGGTGTTGTACTTGATCCCATTGAAGAACTCGGGGCAGGGTCTCTCCACGAGTTCCCCTGCAGATGTTCTGGGCCAGCAGGTCCCGATCTGGTCCGTGGTGGCATTGCAGTACGGACCTGGGGTTAGAAAAAACGGGACAGAAAGGCAAAAAAGAAGCGTTTCAGAAAGCACAAAAGCCAGGCACTTTGCATCACAAAACAAACCCAATCTCAGCACTTCTAAAGCTTTTCCCGAGCTCTGCACCAGGTAACAATTCCTACCATCAAAGCCCAGGAAAGGCAGAGAGGAACTCTCTAAAAAAGTCTCGTGTAAACGATCCAGGAGGCTGCAGTTCACATCAAATTCTTCTAGGATGAACTGAGAGATGGTCACATCCATTATTCCCTCTGGGACTGCTGGACTGGATCAAGCTCCTTCACCCCTTTCTGGTTGCTTTTCTTGGTCTTTTCTTCCTTTTTTCCCCCTTTCTGGAGCAAGAGGAGCATCAAGGCGCGGGCACCGCGCAGTCTGGCGCGTTCGAGCCTCTGCTGCTCGCAGCGCGCTGACAACTTGGCTGGGGCTGCGGCTGCCTGTGCGGCTCAGCCCTGCGAGCTGCTCTTCCCTTTAAATCCAGCGGCTCGGGAGCCAATGGCATCGGGCTGAGCCCGGAGAGAGGGGCTCTGCTCTCTCTCCTCGCTGTCCCTGGGCTCGCAGATGCCGCCTCACCGTGCCAGAGCAGCGCTGTGCTGCTGCATCCCCCTCCCTCCCTCTCTCTCCTTGCTGCCTCTCCCTCCCTCCCTCTGACACGCTCAGGCACAGTTTTATTGTTAGCTCCGGGGATGAGAGCTTTGGCAAAGAAAAAAAATAAAAATACTCGCTGCAAATTAAAGCCAGGGAGAACAGGAAAAGCCATCAGAGGAGGAGAACTCCTCGGGTTTTGTGTGGAGCGAAGCAATTCCTGCCTTTGCTGTGCAGAATTGAGGATGAGCAGGGATGCTGGGGCAGGGGGGGAAAGAGGGACCTGGTCCAGGAGCTGCTGTGCCGGCCTTGAGAAAGGACAGAAATAATAAAGGAGATGATCTGACAGAAGGGAGGTGTTGGGATAAAAGGATCTGGAATAATTACAGAATCACAGAAGGTTGGGGTTGGAAGAGATGTTAAAGGTCATCTCATTCCAATACCTTCCAATAGACCAGGTTGCTTCAATCCCCATCCAGCCTGGTCTGGAGTAAAGAAATCTGAAATAATGACCCACAGAAGAGAGAAGAGGCAGAGTGAGGAGAGTAGGGCACCAAGGGATCACATCTTTCAGCCCCTATCACGGATGGGATGGGGTGGACAGGAGGGCAGGGCAAGGCACAGAGGGCTCTGAAGCAAAGGATGATCATTCAGGGGAAGAGGATGAAAAGAAATTCCACTCTGATTTTCCAGTGGTAGGAGAGGGCAAGGTTTTCAGAAAGGATGAGCACCCACACTGACCAGGAGCAAGAGGAGGAACCTCTAAACCAGAAAATCCTGGTGTGGGGAGAGAGGGAAGAGCAAAGGGCTTGACAAACTGAGGTCAGTGTGGGACAGGAGGAGAAGGGAAGAAGTTTGGAAGGAGCTGCCCAGAAGGCTGGCAGTATTTGGGAAATCAAAACAGCAGAGTGGGAACTGGGTGAAGGGCTGCACTCTGGGACATGCAGCTCAGACCTGACCAGCCTTTCTGACTTGCTATACCAGGCTGTGAGGAAATCCTTAAAAAAAAAAGGGTTGCTGAGAATCATTTATGATTACAGATTCAGAAGGATTTCAGGAAGCAAACAAAAAACTGACTTGTAAGGGAGTAGACTAAGATCAGCAGATATGGAAGTGGCAGAGAGCAATGCAGAAAAAGAAGGGAAAGACAGCAAAATGAAACATTTCCAGTCTGTTCACAGCTTTAGATCGGACGAGGTGCTAACACTGAGCTCAAAGCAGTGATACAAGACTTCCTATAACATTTATCACCCACCCTGCAAAGGCCTGGACTTTCCTTTTATTCATATTTAAGACTGAAGGGCTTTATTCTTCACTTTTGAAGGACTAAAAGAATTGTGGCATCCAGAGAGAGGAAAAAGAAAAAATAACTGGGTTAGAACAACAAATAAATTAACAACATGCACTGAGGAGAGAACCAGCCAGGATGTTATTCTGCCATCTGGGAATCTGGAGATTTTTGAACATTTTCAGACTGCAGTGGCAGGGAGGGGAGGAGTGCCACTGTGGTTTTGGGATAAGTATTTTTATTTGAAATATGTAAAACCCCATGAGAATAACAAGTGTACAACTCTCTAGACACTGGGATATTCTGAGGAAGTGAATGCATCTCTCTGCTTCTCTCTCTGGAGCCCTGATCTCCTTCCCAAGTGAATGCTCCCAAAACTGCAGCCCTTCTGGAGAAATCTCAATTGCAACAAATAACCCTTCTCAACACCAACAGATCTCTTTGTCCCATGCACCTCCAGCCCCAAAAAGCAGGTGAGAACATTTTTTTTAGCATCAGTCATGTAACATGACCACAACCAACCCGCTGGCTGGGCTTGAACAGTGCTTTGAGGAGAAAACCCTTTTTCTTCATCTTTCAAGAGTGAGGGATAAAGGGTGCTCTAAACTCTCCTTTTCTCCTTCCTGACAGTTCAGTTGAGCTCATAAAATTCCTTTTTGTCCTCAGGGGTGGCTTTGAGACCTTCTCACAGGACAGCACCTGAATGTGCCCAGAGGTACCACTGAGCCCAGTGGCCGCTCCCACACAGGCAGGACTGAGCAGTCAGCAGGACACTGGTCCAGGATGTTGTAAGTTTATTTTTTTTTCTGCTTCTGCTGCCTCTCTGCAGGAGAAAAATCACACAGCCCGGCCAAAAGTCTTCATTTCTCACCTACTGTCTGCCCTTTCTATTTTTTCATGATGTTTGTTCAGCACACTGGAATCAAAATCCTGCTCGGAGGCTGTGGGCATTGGAGTTTCCTGAATTTTTTGAGGAATGCATCACTCAATAAATTACAAAAAAAGAATGACAGTTTCAAAAAAAGTAACTACTTTTAAATTTGGTAAATGTTTTATGTTCCTATTTCTGCCCTGTGTTTTCCAGAATAAACTTTTGAAGATTTTTCAAATGGTTCAAATATTACAGAGTCGAACACTAAGCTGGATTTCATTTCAATTCTGTTCTTTATAGTGGTTAACACCTGAAACAATAGCTCTGAATTAAACTAAATATTTTTTCAGGATCAGGAGAATGAGTTCTTTATTTAAGTGACAAGAGCTAGAAAATCTTCAATCTAAACTGACTTTCATCTTTTCAGTTCAAATTTTAGAAAATCTTAGAAGCATTATGTATTGTACAATCCTGTTGTGTTCCATATATTTAATAATAATAAAAAAAAACCACTGCAAAAATAAATATAGAGGGGATGAACGTTGAGGATTAAGTCTGAATGAAGAAAATAATTTATTGTTCCTCAGTCCACAAATCAGCACCATTCTTTAATAATCCTAGTTTTACTGTAACCTCTTGATGAAAAAACTACTTTTGCAGCTATCCCTGGGTAAAATTAACCACTTCACCAAAGTTTCCCTCTGAGTGGATCTAGTGACATCCTGACTCTGTCAGTTAGACTCATTTGATGTGAAAATCTTGTTCTTCATGCAAGAAGCAAATTCAATGATATGAAAGATTGACAGAAATCCTGCAGCTGCTGACACTTCTGCTTCCCTGCTGATGCCACGCTGCACATGACACAAATCAGACCTTGCCAGGCAGCAGAGATCTGCCTTAGAAATTCCTCAGCATCCCAAGAAAGCTGGGATTTGGTTCTTGGCAGGCAGGAAAACTTTGCCAGCTTCCAAGTGGGCTCGTTCCTGCGTGCTGCTATTCGCTGGTTGGTTTGGGTGCATGTGCAAGGCTCTGGAAGGGAACAGGACAGACAAATAAACCTGAGCTCAGTAAGACCCTTTAAAGAGGGCTTGTTAAAAGGTCACCTGCAGTTCTTCTGGGAAAGGAACAAGCTCTGCTCATAAATGGCAATGGAAACCTCTGTATGTCAGCCCTCCCACCAGCTACACAGCTGCTTTCTTCATCTCCAACCCACTCCAAGCCACAGCTGATGGAATTAGCCAGAGCACAGCTTTTCCCTTGCCCCACTAACAGTGAGCAGCAAGGATGAGCTGTGATTATCCAGGAATATCCAAACTCAGCTCTGTGCAGACTCAGGCAGTCACTGGAAGTGTTTGGAGAGGGTGGAAGGAACTCCAGAACCCCCCGACTTCTCCTCAGACACTCAATCTACACAAAACCAAGAAATTCCTTGGTGTATTTCAAGACTCAGAATGATAACTGAGAGGAGGAAAAAAAAAAGCCAAAAACAAACAGAAAAAACCCAGAACACAAGTTCTCTCCTCATTTCCCCTCTTCAGAGAAAGAAAAGCCTCTGTTTTCAGGCCCCCACCACAGTGACAGCTTCATCACTCATGTTCTCTGTCTGTCAATGTGAAGAGCTCCTGCTCTCCAGGCACAGCAGCCACCCTGTGCTCTGCTTTGTAACAAGGCTCAGGGCAGGAAATGCACATCATCTGTCCATCTGGTGACACCAATGTCCTTGTACCTCAGTGCCATTTGGCTTTCAGGAATTTCACCTCACCAGTGTGGAGGTATCACACTGAGTCACAGTCCCAGTGCTGGTTTTTCCCCAGTGCTCTCTTCCCCTAACCCAGGTGTGTATACCCACACCCAGATTCCTCACCTCATGTATAAACTGCTTTGTTAACTCACTCATGGATCTGTCACTTCTAAATATGAGACTGGAGGGTTTCAAATGGCACAATAATTTTTTTTCTCTTTTCCTCTCTACAAAGTGTCCTCCAGTAATCCTGTGTTATGGCAATGACCTTCCAGCATCAAACTTTCAAGTTATTGGGACTTTTCAGCTGGGTAAGGAATGCAGGACTTTGAGGAAGGTACAAATTTGCCAGAGTGGTTTCTGGGCCACAAAACTCAAGGCCCTCCTTCTCAAGCTGCACTGTAAAACTGCTGTCACTGCACATCTCAAATGCAGTGACAACATGGCCATGAGCTGGTAGAATATTTATCTTCCCATTCCAGGTGTGTAAATGCAGTTTTCAGAGTGGAAGCACGTTCAGACCATAAGGAGCAAGGTAATTCAAATAGCAAGAGATTGAGGACAGCTTAAAGATCTCCAGACAGCTCCAGAACTGGCATGGATATGTCACATATGGCTGACTTTTCTGCCACACCACACCCTGGCTCTCCACAATGAATTCCACTCTGCTGCAGGAGTAGACTGCTAAAAAAAAACCCTTCTCAAACTGAAGACTACACTTAATCAAAATCTGGTCCTTTCTGCATCTACTTGAGACCTACACTGAAAGTTCAGAGTTGAAAATTGTTGTATGCGGAGAGGAAGATTAGACACAGATACATAGAGATCTTTGTTTCAGCTGATAGACTCATTTGTTAGAAACAGGAGACATTCTTTATTGCTAGAAATGAAGTATGACTCCACTGAGCAAAGATAAAATTAATAAATGCAGGTCTGTGGTGATGAATCTTTGCAGCTCCATTGATGCTAGAAAATATTTACTGGGGGTATAAAAAGATCCAGCAGTGTAAATAATAAATGGCTTGTAGCCATTTCAATACAATATCAATATATTTCTTTTGGCACATTAATATACTTGTCATTCTCTACAGATATAAAACCTGTGTGAGTGAATCATGTTACATGAGACAAACGATGAGACACTGCAGGGAGATTACAAGAACACAAAACACACAAAAGAACCAACCTTGACACACTAATGAACTGCCAGAGCTATTTTTCTTGAAGTGAGCTGCTTTAAATGAATGTACAGAACATCATCTACTGCATAAGAGCACAGCAGCATTCCAGAATAACTCTGAATTTATACAGGGTCAAATTCAGAGTCAGCGCTTCACAGACAGACAAAAACACAAAGGAACCCATCTGATATATTTATCTATGCCTGGCAATGGCCTGGTGCTCTGTTTACAGCATAAGCACAAAAGATAGCAAAAGTGAAGAAGGTTAAGTCCAATCTGAACGAATGATGACCATGAGGACGTGTGCCATTAGTCCCACTCTTTCTGTTATATACAATGGGAGCACAGCCAGAAAGGATGTAAAGATTCAGGGGTCTTGTCCTATTCTCCTCAGCACACATCAGCCACAAAATTCCTTGGGGCTTAATTCAGGACATGCCAAACTTTTGCTCTCCCTGCCTCCCACTCTGCTTTGTGCTGCCTTTCAGTGCATGCTGGCATCTGAGTAGTCTTCCCATGCAGCACAAACTGGGAGGATGCACAGAAACAAAAGACACCAAAATGTCCAGAAGTCAATCCCTCATTTCCTCTGGAAACTCACAGGCACTGCACAGTGCCTGATTTTGAAACAGCAGGTAGCTCAGAAAGCACAAAGAGAGACAACTAACACACAGCCATGCTGCTCAGTATCCCAGCTCTAAAAATGACCCAAATCAGATGCTACCTTGTTTTAGGCTGGAAATGCAAGATGTGGCAGGGGGTGTGTGTTCTATTTCCATCTGTCAGAGCTGGGGCAGTTCTCTGCTGTTCATGGGGCAGTTTTTTCTTTCTCTCTCCCNTGCAGCAGCCCTGGAGCTGCAGAGGAAAACTCCCCCCTTGTGCAGGATCCCTGCTGCAGCAGAGCCACAGCTGGCACTGCAGGAGGGCTGAGCCCCATGGGATGGGGCTGGGACACCGCCCTGACACACAGGGGGCAGGTTGGTCTGACTTTGGCAGTGGTGTTTTGTATTACTGCATTTCTATTTTTTCTAATAAAAGAACTGTTATTCCTATTCCCATATCTTTGCCTGAGAGCCCTTTAATTTCACATTATAATAATTTGGAAGGATGGGGTTTACATTTTCCATTTCAAGAGAAGTTCCTGCCTCCCTTGGCAGATACCTGTCTTTTCAAACCAAGACACACCAACAAAACCAGCCTGCTCCAAATTGCCATGATCTAATCAACAGGGCTTCCTAAGCGGCTTTAACAGAAGAAGTAAGAGAATTAACCCTTTGGGGTCTGGGCCCTGCCTTCATGGCCCAGCACACATGGTAGCTACAATGTCACGACTCCCAGTTTTAAACCATCCAACTCATATTTACTTGGGTTTTCTTTGATGACCACCATTATGGCTTTGGGACCCTGGGCCAGTGGCATCTGTACTCCTTTGGGCCCAAGCCAAGTTGAAAATTGAGGACTTGTAACAGACTGAAACACGGCAGAGTTGCCAGCTCTCAAGATTGCTCTGACCCTCTACTTTCCATGAGTTGGCAAAGCTGCCATTTATAGGCAAGAAGGATCTAGACTCTGATTCCACTGCCCAGAAGTGCGTGACCTGCAAGATCTGAGGTACTCCAGCATGTGTGGAACAGTCACATGAGGCTGGCAGAGAAACTCAGGGCCTTGGGAAGATCCATCCCTTCTGAAGCAGCAGCCATAGGGCAAATATTTTGTCCTCAGGCATCTCAAGTGTTCTGGGACACCTGCAGGTATCAGAGTAGGCAAAACCTGAGCCTGTCATAAAAGGGAAGAATCCCATCAGCAGCATGTCACAGGGAGGCTTTCACTGTTATTACATAGGCTTTACTCTATGTAGTAGATTTTTATTCCTTGAGTTAATTTAAATCATTCATAAATGTGGCAAACCTCCTAAAACACAAAGAGTAGCACAAGCCTTGTAGAGCCCCTAAAGTTTTCCTGGCAATTTTCTCCCCTTGGTTGAACTGTTATGTTCACAACACATCTCAGAGAGGAAACTCATTTTGGACACTTCCTTTATGGTGTCCCTAGTACAAATGTTTCCAGAGAGTCCAGTTAACTGAGGTGTGAAACCAATAGAAAAAAAAAAAAGATCTTTTTCAATGAGATGCACCTGATGAGATTGATTTTGTCCTCAGCTCTAACCATTACCCTGAGTAGATCTTTGCTGTCTATAAGAGGAACCAGCTTGGATTGATGTAAATGTCTGTATTAATCAGATTAATCCCATTCCAGATGCCCTGAACAAAGATCAAATTGTTTGCTGAGCTTTTCCACACTCACCCACCTCATCTCCCTGGAGGGTTTGGCAACTGTAATCCCATAACTTTGGGCATATCATTCATAGGAGAGCAAGCAAAATTATTTGAAATTAAACACATCAGGAATAAATATGGGAAGAAAAATGTCCTGTTAGGACAGGACTATCACAATGCCAGCAGCCTTATGTTCAGAGATTCCATGTCTTAGATTTAATGGAATTATTTACCAGAGGAAATCAATACAACACGAACACTGTGTAATAGATTTGCATCTCTCTGCCAGCCACCACTCAGCAAACACCAGAGAAAAACCCTGGAAATGAAGTGGCAGGAATCATGAGCAGAATACTGACTTTGAGGATTGAGACAGGGGTTCTCAAACACATCATTTTCAGCAGACAGTGAGGAGGATCCAGTCACACCAGACCCCAGCTGAAATGATTAGGCATAAAAATGGATTATCATAATATTATTATGGCCATGATAACTGAGGAAAAAGAATGCAATAATTGCCTGATCTGTGACTTTTAAATTGCTGCTGCACACGTTTGCAGCCCCAGAAGAACAGGGAGGATGTCAGAACATTAATTCTGCTGCAATAGCTTGTGCCTGTGTCTGGAATCAGTGACCCCACATAATTTTGGATACCTTCTGGGATAAAAAATCCCTCTCCAGATTTCCTCCCTAGCTTGGCTCACTACCTCTTGATGTTTTCACCACCAGGGCCAGTATTTCTGATCTGCAGCTCAGGGTACTTCAGGGCTTTCCTGGTTTAGGGTATTTGAGAGGTTCATAGAGGCAGAAGGATTCATCTCACCTAATTCCAGCCACCTAAAATTTGGGTGTCTAGACTAAATCAGATTCTCTGACAGTCTCCAGGGAAATGGACACTTTCAGAGAATGATGATTCATTTAATTTGGAGACAAATATCTTCTTCAAATTTACAACTCTTAGACATTCTGCTTAGAAGGATGTTACTCACCCCAAGATATGTTTGTACTTTGGAAAGAGCTGTCAACTGCTAACACATCACATATCTGAGATGGGTTTTGGAGTTTTACTTACATGTCAGACAGAAATTGAAAGCTAGGACTTCCTGCTGCTTTGAAATGCACACATATTTGTTAAAATGCTATGTTTTAATTTGAATTTTTATGATCTTGTATAAACTTATAGAATCCTGTTATTTTAAATAACAGGATTTATTATACATACATTTTGAGCCACCTGTAAATTGTCTGTGCCCATTTTATAGTTAAGAATTTTCACAATAAGCATAAACCTTGGTAAACAGTTTAAAGCCTCAAAACCAAAGTTTTTTCTGTTCTAATCAAGACATTGGATATGCAGCTCTCAATCTGTAACTGGTTCCATCAGCATTGGTTATAGTGGATTTTTACAAAAGCCATGGATCAATCCAAAACAATTCAAAGCAAAACAGCTGAAAACTGAAATAAGCACCAACATTGAAACAGATTTATTTCAGCATAGATGTAAAACATGGGTAAATGTCATCAACTAGCTGATAGTGGGATAGAGATTTTAATAACAGGTGCAGCAACAAATTAATCCTGGGAAGTGTGGCACTCCCAATCTGCTTGACAGCACAGCTGGGTTTCTTTCCCCAGGATGTGTTAATGTGGTTTCTATTTGGAAAACTGCACGTCTCACCCCAATGAATATTAAAGAATGAGTTTGGGGAAAACATGGAACATTCTGATTAAACATTTTGTCACTCACATGCTCTCACACTCAATTGCAAAGGCAAGATAACAACATCTCATTGCTAAGCAAGGGATGCTCCTCTTCTGAACTCATCAAATCTCCTTGTTAACCTTCCCAATGTCCCACCACCCCCAGAGTGCCCATCCATGATGTTGCTAACTGCCAGTTATCATAAGCAGATGTCAAAATCTGTGATTGATGACTGGAAAAACAGTATTTTTCAGCATTTCTTCCCTTTCCCAGTTAATAAGATCATCAGAATCATCACTTACAGCAATGTTTCAGGCAACAAGGACCTGCTCATCACAGCTTTACCTTTGGGGACTACAAAATGAAGGAATAAGAATTATTAATTTTCTTTTGAAGAGATTTTTGGGCAGTTATTGCATTCTGAATACTAATAATTACCTTTGTGAGGACAAAGTTCTTGTCATTTTCAGTTCCTGTAAAGTTATCAAGTATAAAAGCTATCAGTTTATCCCTAAAGTTTATCCCCTTCACACAAATAGCCCTTTTTTAGACTCAAATAATGAAGGAATACCCACATATTATTTCACTCACAGAGTTTCTCAGGTGCTGTGGGACTTCTCTGGATCAAAGGACTAATGTAAGTGGGGTATAAACCATCCCTAACAGAAGTTCCTAGCTCTGAAATATGCTACAGATTATTTCTGCCCCTGGTTTCCAGGCTGGTCTGGCTCTCTGCCAGAGCTCATCCCTTTCCCTTGGCCACTGGAGGGCTCTCCTAATTCTTCATTACTGCAAAGGAAAAGTCTGATTGAAGGACAGAAACACTGCAAAAAAATCCTGCTTGGAGTTACCTGAATGCAAAATCAAAATTTACCAAAAAACTATGAAAACAAGAAGAGTTTACTGCTTCATCCAGAGAGCCACATGTGGAAGAAGATGCATTTTAGTGTTCCTGCCTTTGGCAGCAAAAAGCGTTGTTACAGTAAGAGAATAATTTCCCTGAAAACTTCCTTTTCCACCCAAGTTTATGAGCTGCAGAGAGATGATGGGTTTGAGGTGGCCAGCAGTGCTTGCCTTCATCACCCATTCCTCCCCACGCTGCATTGCTTCACTCTGAAATCACAACTCAATTCCTTTTCCAGCTAAGTGTGATTTCAGCCTTCT
>WBNQ01087574.1:1437-31014 GCA_013401375.1 Spizella passerina
TGGGGAGAAGACAGACAATGGGGTGGAGAGGGATAGGCTCTGGCATAAAGTCTGTTCATTCGTGAATCAGAGACATTGCTCACTCTGGCTTATCACAGGCTCCACCTGCCTCTCAAAAACCTGGTTCAGTCAGGAGAAAATGTAAAAAAGGAAGAGTGGAAGTGACCTGGCACAAGCAGGAGCTGACACCGCATTCTCACAAAGTTTCATCACTGCTTTGGATCCATCACGTCAATGGTGTGAATGAGTGAACTGTGAGCAGTGCTCAGAACTCAGAAATGTACAGCCTCACCAAAATGGTGATCTGCCACTCTAAAGGAAAAGCTATATATTAGATAACATCACAGCCTGTCAGACTTGTGACCTTTAATTAAAGCATTCACAATCATGCATTTCAGTCCTCTCAGCAGCAATACTCAGCTCAAAATGAGATATTTTCAGAGGCAGAAGGTTGGCTGGCAATGGGTTGGAAGGGGGGATGCTGGGTCAATCTTTCTGAGGTTCTGGATGGGTCTATTGAATTAGCATCCTGCTATCCCACGTTGTGCCTGATATCAGTCTTCATAGAGGCAAGTGACACAAGACTGACACAGAGACTGAGACGGAAGATGAAACCCTTTTGTGCATTGACTGTGTCTGAAACAAGATACTGGGCTATGCTGGCAGTCTGTGTCAACAACAGTCTAACTCAGAGGTTACCCTGTGAGTAGCTTACAGAATCACAGAACTATTTGATTTGGAAGGAATCTTCAAGATCATTTAGTTCCAACATTCATGTCAGGGGAGGGTATACCTTACGCTAGACCAGCTTGCTCAAAGCCTTATCCAACCTTGTCTTGAATGCTTGTAGGAATGGGGAATTCACAACTTCTCTCAGCAGCCTGTTTCAGTGTTTCACCATCCTCATAGTAAAGAATTTCTTCCCAATATCAAATCTAAATCTACCCTATTTCAGCTTAAGAAACACCTTGGCCTGTCGCTACATGCCCTTGTAAATAGTTCTCCAGCTCTCTTGCAAGTCTGTGTAAAGCAATTCATACTGCATGGGGGAACTGCATATACAGTATAAATAACCTCATCCTTTCCCCAGATTTTTCATAGCATCAGTGCTTCCATTCCTTCAAATATTGGTCATTTGCTTAGAACTGTCTGTAAGGGTTGTCTTCATTGCAAATTGTAGTAGTGGGTATCTTTGGTGACATGGTTATGAAGCTTTGGAAATGACTGCAACTCCCATTTCACTGGAAGTTCACTGACAGGGTGCCAGGGTGTGATTGTAATCTCCATGAGAGACACTTTGTCCCATTACCAGCCCTGAAACCATACAGTCAGTGGATTTAGCTTTTTTCATATATCTACCAAAGGAATATGTTTGTCAAAAAAAAAAAAAAAGCTTACCAGACTTACACTATAAGTTAATGCTGTTGTAAGAGAACTGAAGAATAAGGACATTACCAAAAATAAGAGAATCACCAGCACCTTTAGCAAAAACTATGTGTCTTCCTGCAAAATGTAGAATGTCCTAAAATTCTTTCCTAATGTTCCTGTTTGTCAGTGAGTTAAGTACAGGGTGGTTTAGGGACACAATTTCTTCATACTTATCTCCTATATTTGTCATTTGCATGCTTAAATCCATGTGCAATGCACTATCAATTTACCCCACAGTGTTCCCATGGAACATGATTTGTATGCACATAAACTATCAGTGTAATATCTAGAGATGAAATCCAATGGAAACAGTTTGCTGTGAAATCCAGACTTTGTTCCCTCATTTTTCCACTTCACTGACTGTTGCTTTTTCCAAGTACTCCTAGAGATCCCTTGCGCAACCTCTCATTATGCTGCATTATTACTTAATTTGGGCAATAAACTAAAAGCATTTTTTTATACAATTTAATTTCCCATAATTTTTGGGATGATGTTACGACAGCTATTCAGAAGAGAAAATGTTAATCAATTTTATTTCAAAACCGCATTGAAATTCCACATAAATTGGTGCCAGAGTGCAAATGCTTCTCAACTGGGAATGGCGAAGGGAGGGAAGAGAAATATATGCCAGCTCTCAGTTTAATAGAAAGGATGTGAGATCCGTTTTATTTGAATCAAATACTATTTAGCAACTTAAGCATCCGGAGCAGATCTGATAACTTGGGTAAAATGTATTGATTTCTCTATTGATTTTTCTAATATACCTTCTCTGTGAGGGAGTTATAACTGAAAGTAGCAAGTGACCCAGCTAATGCCAGATCTAAGTAGTGTGCAGATGTTCAGATATGCAAGATGGGTCATCACTAATTTCCAGAATGTGACACGTCTTAGTCTTCCACTTGGAGGCAATACACGGTATTGGTTCTTTCTCTCTTGGCTTGCAATGTTTGAATTTTTTTCCGATATGCAATTTATGCATTTTTCCATTTCTATGAAAAAGTGGCTTTGTTCATAAACTAGATGTATATATGGATTAGATAGTATATGGCCTTCATACTCTATACTCTGACTTTAACCTTAGGATCAAGCATATAAAGCCTTTTTTTGCAGTCCCTAAGCTGATTCATTAGCTGAAATAATACAGAGGACCACATAAAATACCTGTGGGTTTCTGAACAATTTATTTCCAAGAACATGCTCTGCAATGTTTGCCACTCCCTCTGAACAATTTTGTGTAAGCAAAGGATAGCAGGAATTTCTTGCACTCTTGAAAACACTAGAATTTCTGCCATTGCCTTCAATGAGATCTGAATTTCCTGGGTGCAGAGAAATTTATCACTGAACGCACAGAAGTTTTATTTTCATAGAATCATAGAACATGCTGAGTTGGAAAGGATACATCAGCATTGAGTCCAACTCCTGCCCCTGTGCAGGGCACTCCAAGAATCACACCAAGTGCCTGACAGCATTGCTCAGATGCTCAAGCAGTACTTTGTACTGTTAGTTGTAGCATTGCAGTGCGCTTTCTTAAATTCAGAGCATAAATTTAGAGCATAGCCACAAAGTACACCTTAGAAGTAGAAAAATATTAAAGAAGTAGAAAAACATTACAAGAAAAATAATAAGAAAAAAAGCCTAAAAAACTGCAGTAAAGGCAACCTTGAATTACACTTAACATTATGCATATTTGCACACAGGGAGTAACGCTTGAAATATACTTTCAGCACTCAGACTTCAAGTTTCAGCTCTAAAGGTCCAAGAATAGAGACTGCAATGAAGACTATTCTGGGCCCTCTGGTCCTTTAACCAGCTGTCCACAGCATTTTCTGCATGTCCTAACTGAAAAGGAGTTTGATACTGCTCCTCATATGGTAATTGCCACAAAGGAAGGGGGAGAGCTGGACCAAAAAAGTAAATGTCTGCACTATGAGCAGATTTTGCTACTCTTTTTGCAGATGCATCATAAAATAACAGGTCAGCCTTCCAGCAAGCATTGTGCTTACTCCTAGCTTCTCTGACAGACTTTATTCAAATACTGTTTACTCCAATAAACAGAATGGAGAGAAACTGCCCAAATTACACCCCATTATGTCCAAGGCTTCTAGATGAAACACCCAATAAGGTGGCACAGACCTGATTCACATCAAGACTCTTCCAACTCCAGAAGTAAAAATTTACCTTGAGATTTATTCTCTAGATTTGTAACATTTTAGAACCAATTCCTGATCTCTGGCACGATGTTAAAAGAAGTGTTGCCCCCAATGGCTCTAAAAGATATGTCCTGACAATACAAAGTTTGGGAAAAACAAACAAACAAACCAAGAGTAGCAAGAGTAGACACGCTGAGTTCGGCCTGCGGCACCCCGGGCACCACGGGCTGCCCCGAACCTCCTCCGAGCCCCGCCCTTAGGGGTCAGTGTTAGTCCACACAGAACAGCAACAACTCAAACCCAAACCGAAACCAAACAAAACCGAATAAGAGTCCTTCTGTTCAGTGCTGCAGAATCCCGGAACGTTCCCCTGCATGCCCCGCACAGGCGCACCCTGGATACCTCCCCGCGCTAGGCTAACAGGGCTCGGAACAACGAACGCGGGGAGGGCCCGGGGCGGCTTTCGCCCGCTCGCCCGCCCTGCTCCGCCGCCGGCCACGCGGGGGCACCAGAGCGCCGCGCTGCCCGCGCTGCCCGGCGGAGCGCTGAGGGCTCGGTGGAACGGGGCCGGGCGGAGCGCTGAGGGCTCGGGGGGACGCTGAGGGCCGGGCGGAGCGCTGAGGGCCCGGCGGAGCGCTGAGGGCTCGGTGGAACGGGGCCGGGCGGAGCGCTGAGGGCCCGGCGGAACGCTGAGCCCCCGGTCGTCGCGGGTCACGCTCCATCCTAACCCTAACCCATCAGCCGGTCACTGAAGGAAGGGAAGAGCTGTCTGAAGGGTGCCGCGGGCAGGGCGCGTTTACTGCTCCTTGCCGTGTGAATGGAGCGTTTTCCCAGCGCCAGGGTGCGAATGTGGGTGTTGGCAGAGTTTCTCCAGCAGCTTTTTTAGCTCTTCTCTGCCTTTGTAGTACTTGTTCTGAGCACGTGGTAACAGGTCAGCAATTCATCTGTGTCCACCAAAAGAGTCACAGGACACCCTCCTCCTCTGAGTGCTGCTCCATGGAGCCAGTGACAGCAGAGCTCCTGTCACCACAACTGAGAGAAAATAAACATATGTCCTTTTAAAAGCAGATTTTAAACTGCCTTTTCATCTGTCCTGGGTGAAATCGCAATCACACCAATCATAATGGTGTCAAAGAACCCAATATTATCTTGCTCTACATGGATGCAACTTCATGCCTGCACGGAGTCATATCAGGAAAAGCATTCAAGCACAGCCATATCTCAGTCAATGTATATGATATTTTGCTGCTATCACATCTATAACTTACAAGTCTCAGTCAGGCCGTGACTCCCCTGAGCCAAATGCTGGACAAACAAAGCCCTCCTCGGTGCCCACCAAAGGCAGTGAAGGTTGGCCAGGCCCCATGGGGAGTGCTCCAGGCCTGAAGGGCTTACAAGTCCAGAAAGACAAAACAAACAATGACAGACATAACAGGCGTGCAGGCAGCTGCCTTGGCCCTGACCCTGCCATTTTTTCTGGTTTGGTTTAACCCTGCCTGAGAGGGTGCACGATCTGGACACTTATTTTAAATGCAAATCTTGCTGGTTTACTAATCCAAAGAAGCTGAATATGCTTTCTTTAATATATTCTAAGTTGAGCCTTTAAAAGTATTATCAGTAGCAAATTTGTTTTTGTATATTTAAACCATCAACAGAAAATAATCTGTGATGATGAAAATAAAAGTGTCTTTTTTTTTCTGTATCTAATTTGTTTCCTTTAAAATTGTGTTTGCTCTTCTCTTTTCTCTCTCCAATTTTGTTTTCCTCAGCCCATTCTAGTCTGTATTAATTCTTCCCAGTTTTATGCTCCATTTCCTATTTTAGGTTTCTATCTTGTGTATTTATTTTTACTCATGCAGTCCCACTAGGTATTACTGAAACTAGCCACATGCTTAATTTAACACAGAAGTTTTTTGTGATATTATTTTGCTTTTTATGCAACTTTTAATCCCCAGGTTTTCCTTAGCTCTTTGCATCTTATCTTTTGACTTAGACTCTAAGGCAGTGATTCCCGAGTCACTGCAGTTTTGGTCTTTATTTTTTCTGTGGGATTTTAGGTCCATAACCTTCAGCCACACTGACCATGCCTGGAGTACAAGAGTCTGTTTCTCCTTGATGAAACTTCATTTCAAGGTCCAGCTAACGTGCCTCAGTCCAGCCTTCCAACCTGGCCCTACTCCAGATCCTGCCAGTTACCTTACAAGAGAAGCCCCCTGGACCCCTTTATTGCTTGGCCCACCAAGTCAGCCTCAGCCAACTCACCTTGCTCCTGCCAGGTTCCTGCCTTCCACCTGCCTCCAGAGCTTCACAGCATCTTCAAAGCCAGATCCCTGCTCAACCAACCACCTTTCTTGTTGAGGAGGAATCTCCTGTCTGGATAGCCACTTGCTATGCAAGCTCCATGTCTCTCTCTCCTTTCTGCTTCACACTGATTGTTACAGACTTACAGGAAAGGCAGGATTTCTGACATTAAAAGAGTGCAAAGCAGTAAAGAGGGGTACAGAGGAAAAAGAAATTGAGTTGATAGGAGGTGGAAGGATGGAACTGGATGGAGGATAAACTGGATGTAGTATTTTGAACCTTCCTCAACTCCCCTTCATATGGTAGCATCCCCTGCCAGCTTGAGATCTGCATTGAGCTGAATTCCTTTGTTCATAAAGATAAAAGCTATAAAAGTACCATGCCTTTTCCCCTTTTTATTTAGCCAAATTCTAAATGTCATTAAGTTTGCTGAGCCTGATTTCAGAAATTGTTCAGATTACCCTCCATACCTGCAGTTCTTCTCTGTCCACAGAACAATGGTACCGTCAAAGAGAAGAAACCTTCAGGTCTTCATGTTTTGAGCACCTGAGGGTTTTTTCCTCCTTGATTAGACCGTGTCCTGGAAGACCTCCAGATGCTGATCTTTCCTTGTAATTGCACTTTGTAGGTCATAAGTAGGCATCTTTGACACGTGCTCACATACATCTCAGCTGAGCAAAGTAACTGCTTCTTTACATGTCCAATTTCAAGAGAGCAAGAGGCAGAAAATGAGACTCCTTTTCTGCTTACAAATTTGCCTAAATTTTGGGTGTGTTGCTAGCTTGAAAGTATTCACATGGATTGGAAGGGACGTTTGGTATACTTGTTGATATTAAGGATGTATCAGCAAATTAGGAGGGTTTCATATGAACCTGTTGCTTCATAAATGAAGCTGCCTTTCTCTGGACCTTGGTAATTTTTCTGCAGATGGCATGACAGTGGGACAGTATCATTCTCTCCTCAAGCACATTCTTTACTTTATAGAGCACCAGGCTGGGGTTTGTTTTTTTTTCAAATGTTCTTTGGGAGGTATTCAGGATCCCCACCTTCCAACTTGAACTTCAAAGTTGAGCAGGATGTCTAGTGCCCATCTTCTCAGCATATTTTTCAAGAACAAATTATAAACATTTCAAGCAAAGTGCACTTATTACAAGTTTGTTTGCCAAGTACTGCTGCCTCCCTTCCAAGTTCCAGCTATGTCAAAGAATCTGGTTTACAAACAGGTTCCTCCCTTCAGCTGGTACATGGATGCCAGGGCACAGAGGCTTATCACTAATGAAGGAGTTTACAGGATGAAAGGGGAAAATGCAGTGGGAGTTACTTGACTGACTCTCACTTGTCACAGAATGTATAGGTAGTTGTAGTTGCTGAGCAGATGGATGAAGTGATGTGCAAGAGGAGTTATACCCCCAAGTTATTCCAGAGATTGAGCTAAAATTCACTGAAGTCAATAGATTTCTTTTGATTTCTATGGACTTTACATTGGTCTTTCTGGTGATTAATTATTCTAATCATGAGACACTGCATACCCCAGCATTTATCTCTTTAAAGAAGCCTGAGGTCATCTGACATTATCAGATATTTGCAACTTAGATTACAAAAAAAATACTTATTGAGGAAATAGATAAAGGTGAGTCTAGCATATTTTGTTCAGAAAGAAATGCTTCCCTTAGTTTCATTTTTACTTGTAGCTAGAGCAAATGCAACTTCCACAAAGGACAAGTTATTTTAACTTGATGTTCAGGTCAACCCCAATTTCAAGAGAACATAAATGTGGCATAAAGCCATGGGCTTCTCGTGCACCACACACACTCCACATTGGGATCTGCCATTACACAGACTCAAATACAGAGTGTGTACACATTTCTTACTATCATTTTTCTTTTCTATCATAGCTTGCATAGCAGAATAAGGAACTTTCAAACACACTTCTGAAGATCTGTGGAAACTCAAGAAGTTGCGCCAATTAATGTTACACTACTCAGAATATGTAATATATATGAAAGAATTGCTATTGCTATATTTTCCCATGACTCTTAAGTCATATTTTACTGTGTTTTGCTGCAGATTGTAATAGTATGTCTAATATTTTCAGGGGCTTTCACCCTAATTTTTACTAGTGCTCCAAAGGTGGACTTTGTTTAAAAGAGAGCTGTCTTGTCTAGGTAATAGTGATGGTAGGTTTTTTCAGAAATCTTGTCTTTTTAAAAATTTTTTCTGGTTATAATAAACTTTATAATATGCCATAATTTGCATAGCTTGACTATTTAATTTCATTACATAATGAAATATATATATCCAATTATGTAATTTCGTTCATAATTTCATAGCTCTGCTTGAGATTGATACCTGATCCTCTGCCATACTGTACATTGTCTTTCCCTTTCTTTGTTGTGAAGAAGGAACACTGAGTCATGAAGTAGTGATGATGGCCCCAGCACCAGAATTATCTGTCCAAATCAGTGGAACTAAGCTTTCAATATTTCAGGAAATCTCCTAACTTTTTGCTGTCTCAGTTATGAAAAAGCTGAACTTTGCTTGCTCATTTGGGTAGGACTTTATTGCCCATGCACTAGACATTATTAGATATGTCATTCACAGTCAGTGCCTTGTAGCCTGGATTTTTGTGAACCAGATGGGTCTGTCCCTATACTTTGTGCATGTGCGCAGAACAAAAGGGCAATAGAAACCTTCCTCAGATCCTAAGAATATCTTTCAAATGCCAAGGTGGTGACAAATTCAGAATTTGCAGAAGACAGAAGGGCTGTTTCAGTGTAGCCCTGACTGCACAGCACCTCAGCCTCTGGGTACACCTGTGCTGCCCTGTTAGCTCGAGGCTCTGGTCCCTGTGGGAGCTCACTGCACAGCTCACTGTCCATGGCTGGACACAAGGCCATGGAGCTGGTTGTGCTCATTGTGGGAGTATCTAATACAATATCTGTCTATAAAATTCTGGCTAAGGACTCAGAAATCTGAACAGTCATCTTTATTAAGTCCAAAATTTAAAAAGCAGAGAAACAATCATTGCACCATTAAGGCATAGTGATAAATAAAGCAGAAAGTAGAGTTCAGCAAAGAAGTGTTTGGCCACATTGGATAGTAACTGAGGTTAAATCTAACGTGAAGACATTGATCAGAGTAAAAGTGGCATGCTACTAGAAAAAAAAAAATAAACAACTCCCGAGTCTCAAATTTGTGTTTATTGTTAGTTTTTCATTTCAGTGGTGGGGAAACTAGTACAAGGGCTGCCTGAAAACAGCACCTGCAATCTGCCTGGGCAGCAGTTACACATAACTTTTTTCAGACACAGACTATGAGCTACCTGATCCTGTGAGGGCATGCACAAAACCCATCCCATCTCCCTTTGAGCTGCCTTTCAGCTCTAAGTGTTGCCAGTAAAAGAATCTTCCCTGTTTATTCTGCTATGTTTTTCATTATGAAGCTTATGTATTGTCTTCTTTTCTTGTTCTTGTACTCAAAATGCTGAATTATTGGTCATGGTTCTGTGTGACCTGGTTCTGACGTTCTTAGTCTAGCTGCTATATTTTTGTTACATGGTATTTCAGGTACATCACTCTTTTGGAAAAGTACATTTCTTTTGTGAAGGAACTTCTATTGTGTGCCTGTTTTTCACAATATATATGTACGGTGCCTGCTGCAAATGATTGTCTGCTGTATACATAAAAATAAGGTGTTTTAATCATGATGTGCCCATCATTCCTGCTGGGCAATTTACAGTAAAAACTTTTAAAATGTTTAAAAGAAAGAAAGGAAGCACTGATATTCCTGGAAATTTTCTGTTCAAGGAGGTAAAAAACCAAAGCCCAGTCTTATTCAATACTGCCTATTGGAGAAAAGAAAATCCAAGTGTGTACTTTTCTCTTCTGTGTTTTCTGAGGCTCATCAAATGCAGGCTGTTTCATATCAATGTCAGGAATGAAATGTCAGAATTACAGGCCTTACAAATTTTTTGAGCCTCAGCAGCCAAACATAGAGCCAGCTTGGGCTGACCTCAATTGATGAAGAGGAGCAAAAGGAGTAAAACTCTACAATTAAAAGTAGTGGAACCTAAGTGATGATATGATTTAAAAATCACAACCACAGCTTTCAGAAACAAACAGGAAATGCCCGTGATCTGGTAAATTTCAGTATGACATTTTCAATTTCTGAGCTACTAAGAAGTTTTCAAAAGCCCAGGTTGAACTGGGAGAAAAGGGATTTGTTTCCATCGGCTGGGTTATTTATTCCACACAAGTAGATTTTGACTTGTGATGAAGGCTCTCACTGCCTTATGAATATGAGGTTAGTTCAAGCTGTCTTGATATCAAATAATAATTACATTCTTTATGACCTCTGTCATAAAGCATCCAGGAGATCAAAGGCCAAAATACTGTTGGTTCATTTTATGTTGATTTTGTTCAATGCTAGTAACAGATGGGACTTGGGTTTTTTCTTGTAAAGAAAAACTGCTTTAAGTGCAGGAAGCTGATTATTGCTTAATTTGTTGTGTCATTTTCATAATTTATCTTTAAATTTGTCTTCCAACCATAACATAACCATAAGAATGGACATTTGATAACATGAAGGCACTTCCTAAATTTTCTATGAAAAGGCCCAAAAATGTATTTTTGATTTGTGGGCACAGAACAACCTGGCATAAAAATATAATTTAATAATTTATTTGTACCCCTTTCAAATCACTGATGCACCATTAATTGATTTCCTGCAGAGAGCTTTACAAAAATTGTATAAAGTTGAAATTAAATTATTCTTCAGTATATTGCTCTGCAGTTTGGTTAATTTATTATTACAAACTTTTCTGTTTAATATCTGTAATATTACAGATTTTTTTTCTGTAAGGAGATTTATGAAAAGAGAAATTCAAGGAATTAAGTCAGAATAAACGAATGCCCTAAACTGGCATTTTGAGAAGAAACCAAGGTCATTATTACCTCTCCCTTACATGAGTGCAGTGAGGATAAATTACAGAGTAAATGCTCAGTCTATATGTTGTTGGAAAGAGAGGGTACTTTCAGCATCAGTGTGTCTTCTTGCGCTGGACACAGCAGCACTGGCTTTGTGCTGACACATGAACAGGAATATCACCTGCCAGCATCTTTACAGCTTGCCTAGTAAAAAGAGGAGAAGAAGAAAAAAAAAAAAGCCCAGGAAGAGGTCTCAGAAATATTTTTCTGAGTCCATTTTTCTGTTTCCTTTCCAGAATTTCTCTTCAAACTTTATCACTCTTTGTCCCTCAATTTGTTCTCTATATAACACAAATAGTAAAAGTTACTCATTCTCAGTATTTCTGAATGATGTGACTCATTAATTGTTGTCTATGGGTGTTTTTGCTGGTAAGTAATATTAAAGTCCCATGTTTTACTTACAGACTTACCAATAATTTATATAGTAGTATACACTTAACAAACTTGTCTAATGTTTCTAAAACAACTTCGAGTGCCATACCTATAATTTTGGAGTTTCTTGGAATTTTTTTGTTTTAGGGATTTTTTTNTCTTTTAGAAAAATATTGAAAGATTTCTGTTGAGAAGGTTATCTGCCATAGACCATAGGAAGTTGCTCACTTCAGTTTGCAAAAAATATGCATCTTTGTTTCTAGAATGGTTTTGTCCAGATTTTCCTTCTATTTTACCTCCTTATATTGCTAATTTCATGATAGATTTAAGAGTCCATAATCAAATCTGTATAATTCCCCATGGTAACAGCTTAGAGGTTAGGTCCAAATCAATCTTTAGTATTCTCAGCTGATAAACTAAGCAGATTGAGCACTTTGAATCTTTTACCCTGAATCATGATTAACAGTCCCCAAGTCAGGCTTGTGACTCCTCTCTGAACTTCTTCAACAATATTCCTGAACCATGGACCCCAACTCTGGACAAAATATTGCAGTAATGATTTCATCAGTGCTAAATACAACAGTAACATAATAACTTTCGACACCTATCTTCATTCATTATTCCTCTGATACCTATTTATTAAGCTCATATTGGACATTTTGTGCACCGTGTCACGTTGGGAAATTATACCCAAAGGACTGTGAACTCTGATCCTCAACTCTTTTTGAGAAGTACTGGTTCCCAGAACTCTCCTAATTACAGGCTGAAACGCTAGTTCTCAGATATTTAGTTATGTTAAATATATTTTCCAGAGTAAGCTCGGTACTGTTTACAAGGGATTTGATTACCTGATGTTGGTAATGACCATTTCTCCAGTCACTGTTTTGTTTTCAAATATGAGCACTGATAGCTCAGCTCTGGTGAAGCACCTGGGCCCTAATGTTCAGTCCATGGAGGAAGATTTTTTCAAAACATATTCCCATAAGAATGATACAGTTCTCAGGGACAACTTGGCAAGATGCATATCTGAATACCACAGAGATAAGTAAGGCAGGTGGTCACCTTCCTTCCACCAGTTATAAATTTTCACATTGCTGGTGATAAGAAATACCTTTCAAAGTAAAGGTAGTCAATATAATCCTGGTATTGAATGCCACAGTTCAAGAACTTTCTATGTGAAGAGGAATTGTCTTTCCTTTGTGTTACATTAACCCATCACTGATACTGTAATAATACACATATTATGAGAACATAAACAAAGACTGGGTTAAATAGCTTTAAATTATCTTTGCAATTCTAGAAATTCCAATTAATTCTCCTCAAACTATATTTTTTTTTCTGCAAAGCAGATTGCAAAGCAACAGTGTCAGAGTAAAGATTAGTCCTCCTGAATCCCAGCTATTGGTTACAACAACCTTTCTCACATTAGTTAAAGTAGTTAATAATATGATGAGTTTTAACTGAAAAGTAGATGTGAAATTTACAATTCTGTTAAAAAAACCTCTTAAGCGGAAAGATTTAGTATTTGCCAAAGATGCTATTTGAGCTAGTGGTGTACAAAATTACAGATTTGACAGGTATACTGAGTAGGAATATCCTGTCCCATCTTTAAAGTAAGGAGACTGTATACAATCTCAAGGTATCACTGATTCATTATCCCTCCAACTTGTCTCAAATAAAGCATTAAGTAATGAGAAGAGGAAGAAACCTTCAGCAGACAGAGAAGGATGGGTTGATTGTACTTCTTACTAAAAATACTGTATACATGATATGTGGTCCTTTATTTCTATTTTGTAATCCTTATTTTCTTCAGTGTTATTCTGACGTATTTCTTATATATGTGTTATTATGTATATTTGCATCTTTGTATATGTATATTGGATCTATGGGTTTTTTTGGAAAANTACACTTAACAAACTTGTCTAATGTTTCTAAAACAACTTCGAGTGCCATACCTATAATTTTGGAGTTTCTTGGAATTTTTTTGTTTTAGGGATTTTTTTGGTTTAGAATTAAAAAAAGAAAAAAATCTTGTTCTGAGAACAATATGCTAGCAGTGAGAACTCTTTTTCTTCCTTAGGCACACAGGTTTTGTGCAAATACATTTGAAGGCCTCTATTTTGATGGCTGCAATGTCCCAAAGCTCAGTATTTCAACCTGGTCTTTTCAAATTTTTGCAGATGATAAGAAGTGCTGTTGTAAAAAGCAAGCTGGTAGAGCTGTCTGCATTAATTCTTATTTGAGAAAAAATNTCTGCAAAGCAGATTGCAAAGCAACAGTGTCAGAGTAAAGATTAGTCCTCCTGAATCCCAGCTATTGGTTACAACAACCTTTCTCACATTAGTTAAAGTAGTTAATAATATGATGAGTTTTAACTGAAAAGTAGATGTGAAATTTACAATTCTGTTAAAAAAACCTCTTAAGCGGAAAGATTTAGTATTTGCCAAAGATGCTATTTGAGCTAGTGGTGTACAAAATTACAGATTTGACAGGTATACTGAGTAGGAATATCCTGTCCCATCTTTAAAGTAAGGAGACTGTATACAATCTCAAAGTACCACTGATTCATTATCCCTCCAACTTGTCTCAAATAAAGCATTAAGTAATGAGAAGAGGAAGAAACCTTCAGCAGACAGAGAAGGATGGGTTGATTGTACTTCTTACTAAAAATACTGTATACATGATATGTGGTCCTTTATTTCTATTTTGTAATCCTTATTTTCTTCAGTGTTATTCTGACGTATTTCTTATATATGTGTTATTATGTATATTTGCATCTTTGTATATGTATATTGGATCTATGGGTTTTTTTGGAAAAAACAATGCAGATTTTGTAAAAAGCTTCATAGAAGGGTATATTTGTTCCTCTTCAAAAATGTGCTCAGAGGAAATGCTGGATGGTCTTTCTCTATCCTGTCTTGTTTTGCTCCTCAGCTGAAGTTACAATATAAAGTAAGTTTGTTAGCTCTATATGATTGTAATTTATGATGCTGGTTTTGGCTCCTATGGGACCATATTCTGACCAGAAACCACCACAATAAAGATACAGTTCGTCTTGCCTTTGAATTTCTCAGCTTTTTTTGTCCCTTAAGAAGCTTTTCAGGACAAGGCAGAAAGCAGTGGGAACCAGCTCCTCTGGTTTTACACTGTTTGACAGTCTCCCTTCAGCCAGGGGAATTTTCACACTGGCATCTGTGACCAGATTCCAAGTTTCTTTACTGTTCAAAGACTGCAAAATAGCTGGGTCAAGGGGCAGAGACTTTATCTGAATTTATTTTGCTTAAGCTTGAGGTCTGGTCTTGTTTAACTAATAAGATTTCATTACATCATAGCCCATGCAGCTATGCCTTGCAAAGTCTTCCTTGGACAAGACAGTGAAAAGCAATTAAGAAAATGATGAACACAGAAGTTGCTCAGGCTAGTTCAAATGAAGCTTTTTGCACTCAGCCCTCAAGTCTTCACTCTAAATTGATAAGGGAATGGGGTATGTGGGGTTGGGGGATGAAATAACTGTAAATTTATTTAATACCTGTAATCTTAGTCTGTGAGGAGCATGCCTTTGTTGTTTTACCAGAGAGGTTAGATCCTTTGTTTCTTTGCAAAATTTTCCTCTCATCTGCAAAGTTGCAGAGAGGTCAAATACAAAACCAACATTACTACTGCTACACAGATATTTTGTGGACTACCAAACCCTGTTTGTAAATGTTACACTATTGTTTAACAAAATGAACCATTAAATATTTGCAAATGTACTGTCAGTAATTTCATATTAGTGTTTTCCCACTCACTTCAGCACATTATTAAAAGATAGAGAATATATACAAAACAGAATCCAGCTAAGCTTTGAACCTAGAATTTTTCCATGCTGTAGTAAAGTGACACATGCCACATGAATTAGTGGAGAAGAGTTTCCAAGTACTAGGATGTGTACCTTCCACAGCTATTACTATATCTTTTCCCTGGCTAAAGATTACTGTTGTCTTGTTGTATTATAGGATCCATTGGAAACTAACTGAAAGAGACTTTTTGCAGTGTGTGGTACAACAGAGTTCTCAGCTTGCAAGTGTTAACTGCTATTGACTTAGACACCTTAAATATTCATAATAACAACAACAACGCACTTTATCTTCCTTCATGAAATTAAATAGAGCAGTGTTCCTGAATTTTTAAACTGCCTTAAAGAGCATCCATAGGGAATTTTATGTATGGTCTCATTTATCTTCATGGGGTGAAAAGTACCTTGTGATGACAATTCTAACTCAACACTGCTCATAGACTGGAAAGCCAGACCTGGCTTTTGTGATCACGGAGCCTTAACACCTGCACCACCTAGGCTATGCATTTTTTTCTGAATGATTTTTTTTCATTTTATATTAGGATATTCCTAGAAAAATATCCACACTTGTTTTAAAAATCAGTTTTGATGAGGAGCCCCTGAGAGCATGTGTGAAATAATTCCAGAATATTCTCACTGTCCAGAATAATCTTGCAGTTAAAATTGTTCCTCTAGGCTTTAGTCTGGATTTGTCTCGCTGCAGATGTCATCCTTTGGAATATCTTACAGGTTGTCTGCTAGAGTGAAGACCCCACTATTATCAAAACATATTGCAATAAAGGTTTATTAAATTGATTTGAATTTCTTATTACACTTCCTTTAGCCTTTTTGAAGTTTTAACCATCTCTCTACAACTGCAGAAATGCATTCCTTCTGATCACAGCTGATGCCTGAGCAAGAATTTTGTTTTGTCGATTATCTATCCTGATCCCTGTGTGTTTGTAAAAGTGCTGNAGACAGAGAAGGATGGGTTGATTGTACTTCTTACTAAAAATACTGTATACATGATATGTGGTCCTTTATTTCTATTTTGTAATCCTTATTTTCTTCAGTGTTATTCTGACGTATTTCTTATATATGTGTTATTATGTATATTTGCATCTTTGTATATGTATATTGGATCTATGGGTTTTTTTGGAAAAAACAATGCAGATTTTGTAAAAAGCTTCATAGAAGGGTATATTTGTTCCTCTTCAAAAATGTGCTCAGAGGAAATGCTGGATGGTCTTTCTCTATCCTGTCTTGTTTTGCTCCTCAGCTGAAGTTACAATATAAAGTAAGTTTGTTAGCTCTATATGATTGTAATTTATGATGCTGGTTTTGGCTCCTATGGGACCATATTCTGACCAGAAACCACCACAATAAAGATACAGTTCATCTTGCCTTTGAATTTCTCAGCTTTTTTTGTCCCTTAAGAAGCTTTTCAGGACAAGGCAGAAAGCAGTGGGAACCAGCTCCTCTGGTTTTACACTGTTTGACAGTCTCCCTTCAGCCAGGGGAATTTTCACACTGGCATCTGTGACCAGATTCCAAGTTTCTTTACTGTTCAAAGACTGCAAAATAGCTGGGTCAAGGGGCAGAGACTTTATCTGAATTTATTTTGCTTAAGCTTGAGGTCTGGTCTTGTTTAACTAATAAGATCTCATTACATCATAGCCCATGCAGCTATGCCTTGCAAAGTCTTCCTTGGACAAGACAGTGAAAAGCAATTAAGAAAATGATGAACACAGAAGTTGCTCAGGCTAGTTCAAATGAAGCTTTTTGCACTCAGCCCTCAAGTCTTCACTCTAAATTGATAAGGGAATGGGGTATGTGGGGTTGGGGGATGAAATAACTGTAAATTTCTTTAATACCTGTAATCTTAGTCTGTGAGGAGCATNTTTTTGAAGTTTTAACCATCTCTCTACAACTGCAGAAATGCATTCCTTCTGATCACAGCTGATGCCTGAGCAAGAATTTTGTTTTGTCGATTATCTATCCTGATCCCTGTGTGTTTGTAAAAGTGCTGGGTCTTTTCCAACACAGTTTTTTTTGTCTCACACCCATTCCCTTCCAGCAAATATCCTCTCCACATTTTGCATTCCTTTTCCCCCATGTATCACTTTAGCCTGTATTTTCTATTATTGTTTGGTACTGGTATCAGATTGACAAGCCTGTCTATGCTGTCCTGTTTACCACTTAGAAATACAGTTAGAGATTTTGCATTCTTCCATTCTTTTAGAACTTCATATGTTTTCTGAGATTTATTGGAAATCTATATTCGTGTTAAAGCAAAACCTCATCCAACTCTTGTAAGTCTCTTGAATATCAGTTATCTGTGTCTATTTATTTAAAAATCTCTAGCTTTTGTAGCTGCTGTTTATTGTTCTCTTCTATTGCTGTAAAATTGAAAGCTGTTTATTCATCATGTGCTGTGATCAAATCATTCTGCTTTATCTTTTTATTTTGTCATCAAATTTTCCATATATGACTCTGTCCCCTAAATATATCTTACAGTGGATAAAACTGTCTAAGTTAAAAAAATATTTCCGGTAAGAATAAATTTCCTTTTAAATTCTATTGCTATTTTGTTATGCTTCTGTTATCTTCCTAGTTTTAAAACAATCATTCTCTCTCCATTGCTACAGACAGATACTTAAAGTACTGCCAAACAGTATGATTTGATACTCTGCAGTAGGCAGCCCCTGTTGCTCCACTGGGACATTCATGTTTTAGTGTTTGCTTGCAGTTTGTCCCAACTTGTAAATAAAGATGTCATTCTTGTAATTGCTGGTTATAGCACATATTTGCCAAAATAAGTCTTCAATTTTAAAAGTTAGTTTGTCTCATTCCCTATAGTCAATTCAAAGGCATTACAGGGATTCAAAGCATCAACAGGAATGTCCTGTCTCATCTAACAATTTAAGAAAGTTAAAGATACTACATCATTCATAAAATAGATTGCTAAGGAAGTGCCTACAATTCTGCTGGTTTTGTTCTTACTTCTGCTTACCTGCTCTACATTTTTTCTAAGGAGATTACAACATTTATTTTGAAAATTCAATCATATAAACATTTCTATCAGCTTTTTTGACAACTAAGACAAAGTCATTTAATAAATGAACAATATCAATTTCACTTGTTCAGCACTTAAGTTCCTGACACTGATGTACAGTACAGAACTTGGTCTTTTATTTTGCTATCAGTACCTGAATATTATTCAGGATGAGTGTTTCTGTTCTGGTATGAGGGTTAATTCACTACTGAAATGTCATAGGATAGTTGCTTACATATCCATTGGTAGCAGTGTGGGTGGAGGGAGTTATTAGCAAAGAGTGCAGAAGGTGTTCAGGGTTGCTTTCATAGTTAACTATTTTAAAATTTCTCTATAGTATCTGAAGTCCTTTCAAACATGCCTGCCCAAAAAAGAAGTCAAAGCTTAATTTTGAAAAAAAGAAGTTCTGTTTGTATAATTTTTGAAATGCCAAACTATTTTCCCATTTCTAGATATAAATTGCACATTTTAAATAATCTGTGATATGCAGACTACTATAACATGAATTTAATTTCATATCAATATAAAGAATATAAGAAGCATACCTTACTGATTTATTGTTACTATTTATTGAGTACTTTTGTATTTTAATTCTTTGTCTCCATATACTTTGCAGTTAGCTTGTGATAGTCACAGTGAAAACAGCAATCTTTCTGTAGATTTTAAGTAATGCTTGCATTGGGCAAGTTTTCAGGTAATACTTGTATTAGGCCCAAACCAGTGCCCATTAAAATCCATGAATAAACTAGGAGTTATCTCCTAGAATAATCCCTCTTAAACCTTTATTACAGCAAGTAGCACCAGTTCACCTGTTATATTAAATTCAATAAATTACTTTAAGAAGTATGCAGGCATATCTGCTGCACAGGTAATTCTTCAAATGGGCACTTACTGCTTTTCCTTTCTTCCACATGGATTTGGAGCAGGTCCAAAATAAAGGTTTTCTGGGCATCCATGTAGTGCAGCATGGTGCTGTAGGGGTAGATTTTCAATAAAAGAGAATGCCAGAATTTTGTATGTGTAGCTAGAACAGATTTTTAAGAAGTCAGCATCCATTTAAGCTCTTTTCAAGACCAAATTTTCAACATTCAGCTGTACCCTTTGATAATCTTGTTTCTTCAATAGGTGCTGACTTCATTCCTAAAGTGGTGACTTCTGAAAGTCTGACAAATAAAGGACACTCATGGATGGAACAATCATTCCTTTGATGAGAAAATGTTGACCTCTCTCCTACAGCTAAGATGCTCGCTGCCAGATTTCTGGGACAAAGCACTCCAGCAAAGGCACACAAAACTACCAAATGGTTGGATTGAGGTAGGAAGGTGCATATGGCTCAAGCAGCTGCCTCAACAAACTTTCCAAATACTAGATTGAGCTTCAGCTGGAGCCTCGTGCAGGAATATGGACCACAGGAGCTAGCACAGTCCATTGTTCAGCCACAGTCAGTAACAGGGAATTATTAGAAGGATTTGAGAATCGCTGAAGTTTTTTGTCATGAAAATAAAAGATGTCTACCACCAAAATATTAGACTGTGCAAATAAAAATAGTGTCTTTTAAAACTCCTTTTCCGCCCTTTTTAACAACTAGGTAGGAAATAGTTAAACTTCCAGAAATTCTCCTTGGCAATAATTTGTTGCAAAAAATGCTGTTTTTCTGAGTCACTTGTCTCTGCCTGCTGCTTTTTTCCTTACACAATGAGTAAAATAACTGAAAATCTAAAGTGCAGCACTATGATATCCACTTGTTTAGGTGGTAACTTGTCCTAAATTTCTCTGATTCTCCATCTAGCTGTGTTGGTTGCATAGCTGTAGCAATAAAAAAGCAGTTTTTTCTGGTGAAGGAAAGTGAAAAGTGGAATGCTAAGGAAACAAGCAGTATTTATTTGATTATAAGCTTATACAAATTTGGAAAATAAAGTTACTTTGCTGCTGATGAATCACATAATTTTGTAATTCACATCTACAGGGCAGTATTGCCTTCAAAATATGTGTCCTGAGGTTGTGTCCCTGAAGTCCTCTTAATTAAACTTGAAAAATGAGCTTGTTTATTCAGTGTTTGACTAGTGTAAAACTCCTGTATCTAACCATATTGTTAACATCCACAGTCTGCTTTCAATTTACTTCCCAAATTCATGAATTCTATAAAAGTGCTTGTGGGTGGAAAGATGACTACTTAATACATGCTAACTTGTATTTATAACATAGAAATGGTTTTTAAAAAGACAGTTCTGTCTCTTGAAACTAAATACTGACAAATATTCTGTCCCCCACCTAAATACTGACAAAATTTCTAGAATTCTCAGAATGTTGCTACAGATGTGTAAACATCATGAAACTGAACTGAATTTTGCATCTTTAATGTGGTCTGTGTGTCTGTGTTACCAAAGGAAAGAATTGTCTGGGCACAGCTGCAACTGTGTTGTTTGGTTACTCATATGTTTCCCTAAATGTAAGTACTTTTAGCTTAAAAGGAAAGACCTAGAAAATAACTGTATGCTCTTTTTGGTATTACAAACTCAATCTAACATCAATGTTGAGAACTACATCTAGAGTGGAAAAGAACAGAATCAATCCTGTTTTCTTTTGTGAAGTAGAGCCCTGTCCCACAAAATTCAGGTTCTGGCAGATGAGTTTACACCCTGGGAGATTAAACCATAGCCCCTGGGCAACTCAAGTGTGCTCTGTGAAGATGTAATGGGGCAAGTTTATCAGAGACCTTTTGCTGCTTTAGCACAAGAAGTACACTCATCTGTTCCTCTACTCCAATCCACACACCTTGTTTGTTCTGAGTGTGGCTGGAGCAGTTCATCTGTAAGTGATGTTTTCCCACCATAGCTTGTGGCACAGGCACTTCTACACAACCTTCTCCTTGGGGGGGTGAGAAAGTACTATAGCTAGAAGAGGAGAGTTGAAGCAACAGAACAAATAAAAGACAAAAATTCTTCTGTCAGGAATATTTCTGCCAGCTTTAATGAAAAATTTCTACAAGTCCTTATGTCTTGTTTTGCACTGAGGAAATCATGAAGGAGAAAAATGCAAATAAATAAGCACAAGATAGAAAAGCTGGACTTCAGACCTGGGTGGTACTTGTGGAGACTCATTGTTTTACAGTCAGGACTTCATTTTTGTGGTTAAACTTGCTTTTCAGTGTATCTGGCCCCTGTATGCAATCCCATGTACTCCATAACCTTGAAAACAGCATCTGCATCAGCCTGAGGAAGTTGGGAACTCTGGAGTGAAATTCAGTGGTCACTGCTCTGAGTTGCTGAACGCAGTTGCAGAAAAGGCTGAAGAGACAATGCTGCTTTAAGTGCTGCCCTTCTCAAGGTTGCCATACCTTGCTGTTTTGCTATTCAGAGGCCTGAATCCTCTTTTGGAGACAAGTGTTTATATGGTCTATTTCATAAAAGCCACAGGTGTTCTCACCAAGGGTTTGAAACTGACAACAAAGGGGAATGGTTGCAAAGTCTTTATGTATATATATGTATATATATAATAGCTAAATTATGCTGCTATTCTATTTGACTTCTAGACCCTCCTTGGACCTAAGCCATTAATCACCTTCCAGGACCATGACCTAAGCACTTGGGTTTTGGTTGGTTTGGAGTAGGGCTGTAGTGTCCCTTTGCAGAACAGGGGTCAAAGACCAGTGGGAGCAGCAGGAGAAGAGTGGGTGTGCAGAAGAGTGAGATGTTTACCCAGGACATAGGAGCCTTGGGTCAGTGGCTGCTCCAAGGACTGCTCTAAGGGCATTCTATCTAGTTACAATTTAATCCTCACCAGCACAGAAGATGCTCAGTTTCAGAAGGTCGGTAAGGTTGAGGAAATTCACCAAGCTCTTCATCCTGAATGTGACAGTTATTATTTTGAGCATTTTCAGAAATAGTGCCTTAGGAGCCTAAGCAATTTTATTGGCACCTTATCAGTGTAAACCCCTGGAATCTAAACAAGGATTTGAAATGTTACAATCTTAGATTTACATGCCTAAATTTTAGTACTACCTTACAGGTCACATACCAAACTCTTCAGAAGTTATGAGCTGTTCATGAGGCTCACACAGCTGCTTGTTTATGTATGTTTGTGATACTGCTCCCTGGGTTATACTTCGGAAACTCACCAAAAGGTTTAGCAGTCTTAAAACTTTCCTCACCTTTGGCTAAATAAGACTTTCACATGTACAACTAATGGTTGGGAGACCAGGACCCCAAAAGTCAGCATGGCCTGTTTGGCACAAAACAGGAAAGGAAAAGAATCCAGAAAGTTGTATAGGTCATCCTTACATACAATGTCAAACATAACATCAAAAATTTTGACATATTTTCTAACACAGAAATCGAGTTTCAAGATTTCCACAAAAATTTGTAGGGTTTTTTTTTTGGTTGGTTGGGATATTTTTGTTTGTGTTTTTTGATTGGGTTTGTTTTGTGGGGAGGGGTTTGGTGGTTTTGGTTTTTTTTTTTNCTCAACAAAAAGTAAATAATGATATCACTCCATGCAAGACCAGATTTTAGTTATGCTTACAAAAAATGGTACCTGGTGAAACTAACACAGCACAAATACACATTTGCCAAAGGAAGCCAGTGGTCATGGAAGCAGGCACAGCTGCAACTGTGTTGTTTGGTTACTCATATGTTTCCCTAAATGTAAGTACTTTTAGCTTAAAAGGAAAGACCTAGAAAATAACTGTATGCTCTTTTTGGTATTACAAACTCAATCTAACATCAATGTTGAGAACTACATCTAGAGTGGAAAAGAACAGAATCAATCCTGTTTTCTTTTGTGAAGTAGAGCCCTGTCCCACAAAATTCAGGTTCTGGCAGATGAGTTTACACCCTGGGAGATTAAACCATAGCCCCTGGGCAACTCAAGTGTGCTCTGTGAAGATGTAATGGGGCAAGTTTATCAGAGACCTTTTGCTGCTTTAGCACAAGAAGTACACTCATCTGTTCCTCTACTCCAATCCACACACCTTGTTTGTTCTGAGTGTGGCTGGAGCAGTTCATCTGTAAGTGATGTTTTCCCACCATAGCTTGTGGCACAGGCACTTCTACACAACCTTCTCCTTGGGGGGGTGAGAAAGTACTATAGCTAGAAGAGGAGAGTTGAAGCAACAGAACAAATAAAAGACAAAAATTCTTCTGTCAGGAATATTTCTGCCAGCTTTAATGAAAAATTTCTACAAGTCCTTATGTCTTGTTTTGCACTGAGGAAATCATGAAGGAGAAAAATGCAAATAAATAAGCACAAGATAGAAAAGCTGGACTTCAGACCTGGGTGGTACTTGTGGAGACTCATTGTTTTACAGTCAGGACTTCATTTTTGTGGTTAAACTTGCTTTTCAGTGTATCTGGCCCCTGTATGCAATCCCATGTACTCCATAACCTTGAAAACAGCATCTGCATCAGCCTGAGGAAGTTGGGAACTCTGGAGTGAAATTCAGTGGTCACTGCTCTGAGTTGCTGAACGCAGTTGCAGAAAAGGCTGAAGAGACAATGCTGCTTTAAGTGCTGCCCTTCTCAAGGTTGCCATACCTTGCTGTTTTGCTATTCAGAGGCCTGAATCCTCTTTTGGAGACAAGTGTTTATATGGTCTATTTCATAAAAGCCACAGGTGTTCTCACCAAGGGTTTGAAACTGACAACAAAGGGGAATGGTTGCAAAGTCTTTATGTATATATATGTATATATATAATAGCTAAATTATGCTGCTATTCTATTTGACTTCTAGACCCTCCTTGGACCTAAGGCATTAATCACCTTCCAGGACCATGACCTAAGCACTTGGGTTTTGGTTGGTTTGGAGTAGGGCTGTAGTGTCCCTTTGCAGAACAGGGGTCAAAGACCAGTGGGAGCAGCAGGAGAAGAGTGGGTGTGCAGAAGAGTGAGATGTTTACCCAGGACATNTGCTGTTTTGCTATTCAGAGGCCTGAATCCTCTTTTGGAGACAAGTGTTTATATGGTCTATTTCATAAAAGCCACAGGTGTTCTCACCAAGGGTTTGAAACTGACAACAAAGGGGAATGGTTGCAAAGTCTTTATGTATATATATGTATATATATAATAGCTAAATTATGCTGCTATTCTATTTGACTTCTAGACCCTCCTTGGACCTAAGGCATTAATCACCTTCCAGGACCATGACCTAAGCACTTGGGTTTTGGTTGGTTTGGAGTAGGGCTGTAGTGTCCCTTTGCAGAACAGGGGTCAAAGACCAGTGGGAGCAGCAGGAGAAGAGTGGGTGTGCAGAAGAGTGAGATGTTTACCCAGGACATAGGAGCCTTGGGTCAGTGGCTGCTCCAAGGACTGCTCTAAGGGCATTCTATCTAGTTACAATTTAATCCTCACCAGCACAGAAGATGCTCAGTTTTAGAAGGTCGGTAAGGTTGAGGAAATTCACCAAGCTCTTCATCCTGGATGTGACAGTTATTATTTTGAGCATTTTCAGAAATAGTGCCTTAGGAGCCTAAGCAATTTTATTGGCACCTTATCAGTGTAAACCCCTGGAATCTAAACAAGGATTTGAAATGTTACAATCTCAGATTTACATGCCTAAATTTTAGTACTACCTTACAGGTCACATACCAAACTCTTCAGAAGTTATGAGCTGTTCATGAGGCTCACACAGCTGCTTGTTTATGTATGTTTGTGATACTGCTCCCTGGGTTATACTTCGGAAACTCACCAAAAGGTTTAGCAGTCTTAAAACTTTCCTCACCTTTGGCTAAATAAGACTTTCACATGTACAACTAATGGTTGGGAGACCAGGACCCCAAAAGTCAGCATGGCCTGTTTGGCACAAAACANCTTATAAAGAAATTGAACAGACTGTGTAATCCCTCATTTTGGTCAGTGCCGCTCAGGACAGCATCTGTTCCAACTCGAACAAGATATCTTTGAATGCCATACTTTATTTTTCTTTCCCCCAGCAACTCAATATTACTTGATATTTTAATTTTTTGATAAATTTATAATGTCTTTTCAATGACTTAAAAAAATAAATTATTGTTTATTAAAGCTATATAAAACTGTAGGCAGTGCAAACACTGAAATTGTCAGCAAATTCTTGGACACAAGTCTTTTACCAAGTGTTCCTAAATCAGCAATTGGTTGTAATGGCCTATTTACTTCTCAAAGCTGACAAAGTAGTACACATTTATTATCATCGGATGAATGTTTAACACCTGTTTCACCAATTCACAAACCTTAGCTTTTAATGCTGGTACAATGAGCTTAGTTGACTATGGAGAAGACAAAATTATTTTTTATTAGTAACATGAAATGAACACAATAGACAAAGGAATGCTGAAAGTGTTTATTGCCTGCAGCATAATTCTGCATTTTATGAGATAGTCTGGAAAGTGGACACAGAGCTTCAGAGGAAATGAGTTTCTCTCTTTTGACATGTCCACAAACTAAAAGTGAGAATTTCCTTCTTAGTGTCAACAACTACTGGTAGGATATAGGAAATGGAGTTTCTCTAGGCCTAGGAAAAAGATTCGAAACAGGATTCATATTAGGAGATGCCCAGTGCTAATTACAGGTTTGTAAGGTTTGTGAGCACTTGTGAAATGCCAGCCTGAAGACAGTCAAAGTTCTGTGTATTTCCACAGTGAAACAGAAACAGTCTGAAAGTTAACCTTTAATGGTAAGCATTCCATCCAGCAACACATTTGGACCAATACTGACTAAACCACACCTGTCTAAAAATAGGAACCGTGATAAAAAATGATAAATTTGATTATTTTTGTGGTTGAGTTCAGTGAAGATCCCTGCTTGCATGAAAACCAACTGGCCTCTGAGAACACCAAGATTCAGAAAATCCAGAAGAAAACATTCCTTCTTTTTATGATTCTTCAGTAACTATAGTAAATGGGCATTTGCAAGCCATTTAACTGAAGAATTTAGAAAGGGCTAAAGTCTCATGGGGAGATCTGACAAGAAGGTGCCATGTTTACATTGGGGAATATAAAATCATTCTGTGCTTAAGGATTTGTTTATAGCAGTCAAAGCTTTAAGAGCAATCACAGATTGTATTAGACCATCACAGCTCACATATACTATTCCAAGTTCTGTTTCCTGTATGTTCCTTTTCAGAATGCACCACTGCAGAACAGGTATAAAAATAGGCTAAATTGAATCCTACAACTGTAACATAAAAGATCTGTTTGTTTGGGGTTTTTTCCTTTTTTTTTTTAATTTATCTTTTATCTATTATCTTTTTAGAGGAGGGGTTGAATGTGTGAGGGGGTGGTTTAGTTTTGTTGGTTTATTCTTTTTTTTTTTTTTAGATAGACTTCTTTTTTATGAATGCAACCTCCTGAGGCCAAAAAGTACTGTGAAGAGTTAGTGCCTGTGTGTTTTGACGAGCAACTTCTTGGGGACATCAGGTGCCAGAAGAAACCCTTTGGCCTGGCAGGGTGCAGTGAACAGACACGTCTGTGAAGGGCATGGGCAATCTGCTGCCTGTCCCTCTGGACCATCCAACGCCGAGAAACCCACTCTGCCAGGGCGGCAGGAATTCGAGGTGAAAGAGAAAAAAAAAGAAAGTTGCCATCTCTCATTAAGATTTATTATACGTCTGAACTTTTGTAGTCCCGAAGCTTAACGACAGATGGTGGTGTAACTCCACCAATTTTGTAACGTCTCCTTTTCTTTGATGTTGTAATACAGATTCTCCTCGACTTGACTTCGGTTAAAACCAGCATTTTCTGCTCTTTCTCAAGTGTCTCGGAGCAGTACGCAGGGAGGAAAGGGAGTGCACCTAGTTCGAAGAGAAGTCTGTTATGCGTTCTTGTTCGCTTTCTAAACAATCCTAATAGAAAATAGCGATCTTATTGACACCTAACACTGCCAGCAGCACAGAGAAATTACATTAAATTAATTAAAGGAAAATGGTTTCAAAGCGGTTTATTTCAAGCGAGAAATACAATTGTGCAGATGAAATCTTGAACCGTAAACAGGAACAAATAAAACGCACCAGCGTTTTTCATTAGAATGCCAAGTCACATTTTATACCGTAGTCGTCCTTGAAAAAAAAAAAAAAAGCGGAGAAAGTGTGTGTTTGTTTAGCTTTAATTTTGGGTGGAACTGCCAAGTCGCGCCGAGCAATATTAGCGGCCAAGCGCCGTGTTGTTCCCGGCACGTTGTGCCCATCAGACAGAGGGTCTGCCTGCGAGGCCACACTGAACAGGACGAGGGGTTCGTGGAACAAAGCGCAGCCCGGAGAGAGGGCTGCGAGTGCTGCGGGCACTCCCGAGAGCGGACGGCCCGACGGCGGCGGCGGCCCGCGGCAGAGCAGGGCAGGGCAGAGCCGGGCCGGAGCCTCGGGTCGCTGCGCGCCGCCGCTCCCGTCCCGCCGGCGGGGGATGCCGCGGTCGCCCGGCGCCCAACGAAGTTGGCGGTGCCCGCGGCCGGGCCGCGCCGTCCCGCCGGTTCGGTGCCGCGGGCTAACCCCATAGAAAGTGCCGCTGCACGCTGCCTTCCGCCGGTACCGCGATTTGTCCGCTACCGCAGACGGCTCCTGAGGGAGAGCTGCCTCTCCCCCGGGGCGTGCTTCCTGCCCGGGGAGACGGGGGCGCCGCCGGTCTCCGGTCCGCGCAGCCTGCGCCCCGCGAGGCTCCGCGCCCCTGTCCGCGGAGCCCAAGCGCGGCCGGAGCCTGCGGGGCCCGATTTCGTTTGCGGGCCGGCGGGGCGCGTAGCGGCGGGTCCCGCGCCGTTCCCCTCCCGCCCCGCTGGCTCGCGGGGCGCGGAGCCGTGGAGGGCGGCTGCCCGCGGGAATTCTGTCCCACGGCTCCGCGGGGTGCGCCGCGAGTATCCCCCGCAACCGTTGCGCTCGTAGCCCTCCGCGGCAGCGGGTAGCGCCCCGGTAACCCGGGGCAGCGACGGGGCGAGGAGGGGGGGACGAGAGGCAAAGAGACAAAAGAGCCGCGAGTAGCAAATAAATATATTTTACGGCCACCCATCGGCAGCACCGCGGCCCCGCGAGCCTCTGCCCCGGCGCTGAACTTTCACCTCGCGAACCCGGCCGCGCCCCATTGGCTGCCGGCCGGNCGGGGCGGGGGGCGGCCTGGGCCGGGGGCCGCCGCGGGGGGCCCCGCCGAGTTGCCGGAGTTGCGACGGCTCCGCCCCACGATAGCGGCTTCCCCCCACACCTCCCCCCGGCGGTGGCGAGCGGCCGGCAGTGCCCCCGCCGGGGCTGGCCGGCGGCCCCGGGAGCGAGTGGCGCGGCGGGCAGGCGGTCTGCCACTTGCCTGTAGCAGCGAGTGGCAAAGTTTGTGGGATTTTTAATTGTGCTTAATAAATGCGGTGACTGTTAATTCTGAGTGACAGTCACTTGTGATCCTGGCCCTCGGCGCGTATAGAGAGCCCTGCTAAGGCTGGGGCTGCCGCGCGATAATTAGGTGGGCTCCGAAATAATAAACCCCGCGTTCCGCTCGGCCACCGCCGTCCGCTTTCTCCCTCGCCCACGCAAGGTCTTTCCACCCAAACACACCCCCAGCGCCGATTTACTGGGAACCGTGGCGAGGACAAGGGAGGACAAGATCAGCTATAGCCACGACGCCAGTACTTCTCTCCCCGTTCCCCCTGATACCTATCCCACGCAGAAATCACTTAAAAGTGTTTTTCCCGGGGGAAACGGTAGCCCCAGGGCGGGGCGGCCGTTCCAGACGGGCAGGGAGCGGCCGGTTCCTGCTGCGGACATCTGGGGGGTCCTGCACCTTGCTCCAAGTGCCGGGGCCCGGGAGAAGAAAAGTTTCAGGGCCCACGCGTGCCTCCCGGCATAGCTGCTGCCATCGGCCGGGCCTGCCCCGCCGTTCCCCTCCCACCCGGGTTCCCCAGGCTGCCTTCGCGCGGGCCGCGGCACCTCGAGGGCTGCCAGCAGGCTGCAGCCGGCCGGCACTGCCAGCACAACACACAGCTTTGTTTTCCGCCCGTCTGCTAAACTCGTTGTGTCTAACGGAGCCGGCGGAGCTGGGCGGCGGGAGGGGAGAGGGGGCGGGAAGGGGCAGCCGCCGCCAGCAAACAACTTCCCCGACGGTTTGTTTACATAGCAGGTGGAGCTGCCGTCCGCCGCGACCCACAGCGCCCGCTCCGCCGGGGACCGGCCGGGGGAGGCGCGGGCGGAGCGGGGCACGGCCCGGCGCATCCCGCCGCACTTTTTTTTGTTACCATTCCCCCTCCGCTGCTTTCCCCCCCACCCCTCCCCGCGTTATTAGCACTTCTGTGCAGGCCACTCTGCGATCATGTGAGGGAGGGCTCCCTTCGCACTCCCCTCTCTCCAAAGCAGCCGGTGTGTGCGGCGGGTTTTCTTTTTTTTTTTTNCGCCCCCGCTCCCCCGGCCCGCGCGCGGCTCCGCCCGCAGGGACTCTGTATGTGCGCGCGGCTGCGCGCGGCTCCGCTCGCCCTTTCTCTCTCGGTGTCAGCTCGCCGGGACGCCCCACACGGTGTCTCCTCCCGGTAAGTGCTACCCCCCC